>CATIWK010713277.1:0-21022 GCA_949634005.1 Mallotus japonicus | reverse complement strand
ACTTAGCTCATTTTAATTAAAACTTGTAGATTAGACTAACTTAGGGTTTTTATGCTTTGAATGTTTGCATTGCTTATGTGTGATTTCATGACTAGTTTGCCTTGGAGTTTATTGTTTAAAATAAGGGTTTATATGAAATTGAATGTAAATAGAGGATAAAATAATAATTAACAAAATAATTCTAAAAGAACACAAGACTAAGAGAAGTTAGTATTCCGAACCCAGAATTTCCTAGTTGTGGTGCTAGCTTTCTTTTAGAGAATCGAGTACCACCTCCGATTTTGTCCCAGTTATTACCCTGGGTGGCGACTCCATCATCTCCATGCTATGTCTTTGTGATATAGTAGTGTGTTCTCTAGAGCCTTGAGTTCAAACAGTGTCGCGATTGTAAGAAACTTGGGCGCGCGCTAAACCCCGCCGTCTACACACATCATAATTAACGTAGGATTTGAAGCTTGCTTGAAGTGTCCACCGGTAATTCTTCGATGCTAAACAAAGCCCGTTGACAAGATGCTCTGGCTTTTCATTCTAAAATTCAAACTTTAGAATTGATGTATAAGTGTATCTTATTTCCATGCTTCTTCAAGTCATGCTAGCAACACTTGTTTAACGATCTTTGTGTGACTTGTCTGGTTATCAAAACACGGTGCTTAAGAATAATACGACGAGAATTTAACTAAGAAACAGAGCCAAATGCTCAAAGATAGCCTACTTCTGAGAACCAAGTTCTCCGAGACTCCGACAAGCTAGAGAATATCACATTTGCATGATTGGCTAACTTCAAATTGGTTGCTCGGTACTCGAAACCCGAGTGCTCAAGAATCTTGATGTCCGATTTTTAATGCTCGGTGCTCGCTTGATACTCGATGCTTGGAGGCATTTTTCAGTGCTTGGAGCTCAGCTTTTGATCTGAAGCCCATTCTTGTTGAAGGCTTCGCTCTCTTCATCAACTTTCATCTCTCTTTTTTTTACAAATGACCTCATGTTATTTGACACGTCTCTATCAATATTGGCAATCTTTGTTTTTTGATTACCAAACATCATCTCTTCTTCGTTTTGCACCAACTATAAAAAAAAAAAAAATTTCTGGGTCGATTCTTGGGCCACAGACCTCGTCATGGTGATGCCAAACAAACACTCGCCATCGCCATGGCCAACAGCTTCTTTGATAAAGCTCTCGTTCTTGTGCCTATTTATGTTGATTGTTACATCCCTTCTTCGCCAAACATTGCCGGAAATCCTGTGTTTCACGTCGAAAATTGTGTTTCCTGTGTTTTACGTGTTTTAAGTAATGATCTTTGCTGGTTTTTTAAGAAGTTGAGTGAACTTCACTGTAGTAACGCGCACTTGGGCGTTTGAATTCACACTCTGTGACACCTGTGCACATAGTGGTTTAAAAGTCATACTTTTGGCAAGTTGAGGTATTCAAGTGGCAAAAATATAAATACAAGAAAAACGGACAAGTTCGGGGGGCTACATATGTATTGTGCCTTTTTTTTTTTTTTTTTTTTAACCAAATAGTGGAGCTTCAAACTTATTTATTTGTTTATTTGCTCGAGACATGGTAAAATGAACTCAAAAAACAGGAAAGGTAATTACATAGTTTTATTTGGCTGTATTTGAGGGGGTATTTCAGTCAATTAAAAAATTATTAGAATTTAGGGTTTTTTTCACGCCGCCACCCCCAAAATCAAAATTGACCTGAGGCGTGAGTGCTGCACTTTACTGTATGCTGATTGAGTTGAAATGTTATTATTTTGTTGAACTCAATTCTCACACTCTATTTCTTCCCCTCTCACCGTTGCTGCAACTACTGCTACTGTGCCGATTCACGTTTATTAACACCTCTCTCCCTCTCTCTGTGTGTCTCACAGAATAACCATTTCAAAAAAAAATCTTTCGATGGTACCTCACTGTTTCGCTAATCATATCCATAGCCAACACAACACATAAACACTGCCACTTTTTTCTTGTAAATGTATCTCCACTTTTTCTGAAATCCCCTTTTTGGCTTTACCCATTTTTACATCAGTTCAAATGATGATTTTGGGTTTGAACTCAAACGTAAGTAAGAAAACATTTATTTTTTTTACCATTGAGTTGAGGTGATTGATTATTGCATGATTTTAATTATTATAATCGTTATATATTTCTGTCTTTGAAACAGGTACAAGAATCAGAGGACATGAATCATAACACTACTACAAGCAAGTGTGGCGAGCTCAAGAAAAGCTGTAGAGACTGCCAAACCACAAGAACACCTTGCTGGAGAAGCGGTCCCGCTGGTCCCAAGGTTTGTTTATTTCTTAGTAATTTTGTTTAATCTTCTTCTTCTTTATTGGTTACTTAGTGCTGTGTTGATGCAGACATTGTGCAATGCTTGCGGCATCAGATATAGGAAGAAGAGTAGAAGTATTGTTGGGTTGGAGAAAGGATCAGCAGATATGAGTAGAAAGAAAATTGGTAAAAGAAGCCCAAGTAAGATGGCAAGAGATGTATTATTTCAGGGGCAATGGAAGAGGAAGCTCGGAGAAGTTGAACAAGCTGCCTTTCTCTTGATGGCTTTATCTTATGGCTGTGTATCTGCTTAGAACAGACGAGTTTTTTTTTATGGAGTATTGAAAACTGTAATAGGAAATGATCAAGATTTTTTTTTTTTTTTTAAAAAAAAGAAAAAGTGTATACAGCTTAATGATAATCAGTAGTTGTTGCCTTGAAATTTCGTGTTTCTTTTCCTGTAAATTTGAGCTTGTACCACAAAATCCGATGGCGTTTACAGAAATGAAAGAGTCAAGAATCGACTTGATGAGCACCAAAAATGAAGATTACAGGCATAGAAAATCAAATTGGATGATGTATCACCATATTGCTACTAACCCAGACAGAGATCATGGACTTCTAGCCTGCGCCACTGTCCCAGGACACAAGAATGGTACATGATGCATCATTACATTAAACAAATGTTTCTCGCCGGAGTGAGTACTGGCTCATTCTAGTTCCAAAGACGGTCAAAATCTAGAAGAGCTAAATTGTTAGCAACAAATCCATGTATTACGAAATCAAGTGAAAATGATCACAAATTGACTACACAATGACTCTTTTACTCTCTTGTCAAATTAAAAGTCATAATAGCAAACTCCACGATGAAAATTAACTAGATTTTTTTGGGATTTTTTGTTTGTATTTCATAATAAATATTTATTTCAAAATATTTTAATAAAATTTTAAAAAATAAAATGATAAAATTATTTGTTTATTTTCTGTTGGTATTTAAAGCTTAATAATTAGTTCGATCATATAAACTAAAAATTTTTCAACTAATCAAATTTCATTCCTGTCAATTGATTTAACGATTACCGGTAAAAATATTTATTTTTTATTCATATAAATTTAATTTTTCAAATTAATTTTTAAAACGAAAACCAAATGCATTATATAAAAATTATATTTTTAAGAAAAAAATACCAATAATTTGAAAAACGAACAATGTTTTCGAAATTTCTCCCAAATTTCAAATAACAAGAACAATGTTTTTAAAATTTCCTCAAAAAAAAAAAATGGTGCTTCAAAAAAAAAAGAAAAAAAAATCAAACAACAGGAAGCAACTTCTCCAAGCATTCAGGTGCTTCTCTAACATACGACCGAAATAGTGCAAGAATACAGTATACTAGAAAAAACGACACGTCAAGTACAACAAAGCATGGTGTCAAAAAAAAAAGTACAACAAAGCACAATATGCTTTTGCCACGTCAATTCCCTTCAGACGCGTGTCTTCTGGAAACATCTTCTCTTCTCTAGAATCAGCTCCCCCACTTTTTTTTCTTCATTACGCCATCTCTGACTCACTTCATCGCCACTAGCAATTCACAATCGTTTCGGCTTCATCATACATTTTTCGCAATCAAATATCATTAGCCTAACTGAAGAATTCAGATTCAAGAAACTAGAAAAAAGCTCAAATGGAACAGTCAAGAAGATTAGCTGCCACCGCATCAAGATTTTATAGGGTGCTCTGTTTGGCCCGCAATAATAATAATAAAGCTCCACAACGACGATTCGCCGCTGTTTCTACAGGTCGTCCGTCTGACCCTGCTGTTCACTCTGAGGAACTGGAACCTGCCGTTCCTACGGGGAAACCTGAAGTAAGACGCTTCCCTTTCCTGTCTCCTTCTTTTACTCTCTGTACGGTGAAGTTTTCGTTCTTGTTTGATTGAGTACTGGATATTGATTGATCACAGAACATTTGCAGGAAATGAAGTATAAATACGAGCCTGAAACAGCCAAGAGAGACATAGCATCAAAATCAGCAGCAGCACCACATAAAGGATCAGAACCATTAGCACCACCAAGAGCGCCTCGTGCTTCATCTCCTAGACTTCAACACATAGGAGTAAATAATCCTGTAGAACCTCATATTCAACAAAAACGTAAGAATTCATCAACCTCAACCTTGGAAGAAACAAGCTGTGATGCTGGGCTTGATGGGACGCCCTGGCCCAGTGATCAGGGAGAAGTAGGAGCAGAAGATGAGAATGATTATTATAGGCATCATAAAGCATCTCCGTTATCGGAGATTGAATTTGCAGATACTAGGAAGCCGATAACGAGGGTAACTGATCGCTCTGTTGAAGGTAAACCGACGACAGATGTAATTGGGTGGCTACCGGAACAGCTTGATACGGCTGAAGAGGCACTGGAAAGAGCTCGTAGGATATGGGCTGAGAATGCTATGCGTGGCGATCCTGATTCTCCTCACGGACGGGCTCTTAGAGTTGCTCGTGGGGAGTGGTTTTGAGTGACCCTCTCGTTGCCGATCGTCCTTTGTTGCAAAGCTGAAATAAGCTCTATGTGATGTATAATTAAGCTCCCCTCTGGACTGTTTAATTAAACTGTCATTTTCCAGTTTTTTCTCTTACAAGAAAGTCATTTTCTCTTAGGATTTCTTTTTTTTTTTTTTTTTTTTTGTTGAACAATCATTACATATTACATATCTCTTAGGATTTCTCTTAGGATTTCATGTATATTTCACGAAGTAATTGTAATAAAGTAATCTTCATAATTAATGAAAATGAAACAAATTGATATTTTTTAAACTAAAATCAGAGCTTCTTAATTAATATCATAGGTTAAATGGTGAAAGAGTAAGAATGAAATTCTATCTCCTAACTTAAAAAACAGAAAAAAAAAAAAAAAAAAAAAACAAAATCAAAAATCAATTCATAAAAAATACAAAATTTATTCGTTTGCTTGGGATTGTTTGAACCGCAGCTGGCGATACAAAATTAGATCCAAAATGTCGGCAGGCCAACCTTATCATCAGGAGAAGAAGTTCGGAGGATATTTTAAAGCCCTGTTAATTCCTTCAAAAAGGGGAGAAAGAAGACAAGGTTCACCAAAAGACAGTGGTTCTAGCACTATCAAGTGGCAGCTACTAATTACACACAAGTTAAATTACTTTCATTTTGTGGCATCTGTATGGTATGGTTTCAATTCTGCTCCTGGTGGGCCTCAGTATTAGTTTAGTGCTGCAGTTTCTACAGTTTCAACTTTCAAGACAGATGTCTCTCAGCAAGATTATTTGTTATTATTGAGAATATATTTATTTTTTCCACGATGAATATAGTTCATTTTATTTATTTTTTTATGATATGTTATCATATGATAAGTTTAATATAATTCATGTACAGTATGCTAACCATATCTCTGTTAAAAAAAAAATTATCCTCTTCAATTTCTTTTTAATGTTGTAATAAGATAAATTTGTGGACCAGATATATAATGATAGTCCAACCAACGTGAAATTCAATTCATTCATTCCATTCTTTGAAGGATATGTAATGTAATGAGGACCACTTTCACTTATATTTGCAAAAATATGTATTTTTTTGCCATGTGATAATTGTATATAAAAAGGATGCGGTCACCATTTAATACACATTTTCTATGTTTAGCACTAAGCATACACTTTGTTGCTTGCTTCTTCTCTTCTTATCTTCAATCCTGAGCCAGCTCTAGCTCATCGTCATCCCATCTCCAGGAATTAATGGCGATCCCCATGAAATTTCTGCTCGCTTATGTCCTAGCAATTGTCATGTTCCCATCAACCACGTCAACAAGAACAGCTGCAGTAGTCTCCAAAGATCAAACAGCATGCACAATCTGCTCCTCATGCGACAATCCATGCAAACCCGTGCCACCACCTCAATATCCCCCTCAATATCCACCACCATCTCCCCCTCAATATCCACCACCACCTCCACCACCATCTCTTCCTGAATGTCCACCACCACCACTGCCACCAGATGTTATTCCGGTTCCACAAGCTCCACCTCCTCCTATGGTTAAGCCGTTTCCAGGCCCCCCACCTCCTATGATTCTTCCGTTTCCACAATGCCCACCTCCTCCTCTGGTGCTTCAGCCTGTCACTGGGCCGCCAGGTAGTGGTCAATTTTATGCACCTCCAGGTCCAGGTAATAGCAATAACCCAATGCCTTACTTTCGCGATGACAACCCTGCCTGTAATTCTATCCATTTGAAAATAGGTATGGTTATGTTTGCAATTTTTATCTCCTTATCTGCTCTATCTATATGATTATATATAAATGTCGAGCTAATAGGAAATAACAATATTAGATATGATTTAATTATAAGAGTATCAGTTCCTGTAATCGTAGATGCCAAAGTGAGGCTTCTAGTGTCCTACTTTCTACTTTGTATGTTCTCCATATTGGTGGTCGATGCAGTAATAAATTTGTAAATGTGTTTGTAATAATTTAATTTTCCATTTTCATACATGTACTTCTACTAGTTTGCATTACTGATATCATCTATGTTGCTTCACAAGGATGCATTAAGATCATGCTTTAATTTTTGTACTTGTTCAAATAACAGTTTTAGCATTAATCCTAAATTTTGTCACCTTTCTATCAAATAGAGTTTTCTAAAACTTTGTTTATATATATTTATATAAGTAAGAAGTATTCTTATTGGAAAAGCATACAATAAGAAAAATTCTTCCTTATTTTGGTTGTAATTTAATTAACAATTAAATTTATAATAAATAATATATACCAATAACTTTTGAGATCAACTAGTATATGAAGCCGTTGTTGCTTAAGTTAGGTTTCGAGTTTGAACTCTAATGTATGTTGTCATCATTAGTTGTTCGGAGATTTTTACTGCGTTTACAGTTTTACCTGGATCAAAATGAATTAATTAGAGTTTACTAAATTCTAAATACCAATGGTTTAGACAAAGAAATTGTAATAAATAATATATGTCTAATAATTTAATTAATAAAATATGAAACATTTAAAATATACATGACACATTTAAAGATAGATGTAATACACTAGCTCTGAATATCAATCCAAATATAAATATAAATAAAAATTTCTTCCTAATTTTTCAAAACTTATAATTAATAGTATTAATTTCCCCTCGTTGATGAATAAAAAGATTTTATTGCTTATAAAAAAACCTTAACATTTTAAAAAAGCTCCATATACATACTTTATATCGTTTTGAAGCCTCTCACGAATTTAACTAAAACTAGTTGGAAGCGTAATTTTTACTGTTAATTTTTTCAGTTCAAAAAAAAATCTAATGTTATATTTGGATGGAAGGATTTCAACATGAATTTGAATTTCAATTAAATTTATTGTTTGGGAACTACATGAATTTATATTCATGAGAATTTGAAACAAATCCACAAGGGATTTAGTAGTTCATTTAGTAAGGATTTGAAATGTTAATATTTGAAATCTAAAATTTCAAATCAGATACTTGCATTCAACCATATTTTTACTGTTTTTTTCTTTTTTTAACATTGTATGTCATATATGAGGAGTTGAAAAAATGAAAGTATAGACTCCATCTATAATTACTCACAATGCCTAATGGAAATTGACTTCACAGGCTCACAGAAAATGTTTGTTAACGTAGTAAAATTTTATCTTGGGTTCGGAGACCAATCTTGCAAGTGTTTTTCTTAAATTTCAAGAAAATGTTTGTTAACCTCTTCTGGGCTCAGGCCATCAGGATTATAGTTTGAGCAAAACTTCAAGTGCCTTGCGGCATTAGAGAGGTCCTAGGTTTTGGCATTCCTGGACTAAAGAACACATACAGATCAAGTAGTTTTTTTATTTTTTTTTTTCCTTTTCTTTTCTTGTGGGCTACATTTCGCAATAGTCAATGTACACTCGAGTGGAACCTCCTCTAGTGCTAACCAACCCTAGCTTATGGACGGAAATGCAATAAATAATGATTGTATCTCTTTTTTAATAAAAAAGCAATATGGTAGCAAGATTAATGATAGGAAGATTCGAATTAAAATAGTAAGATTCATTAAAAGAGTTACCACTTGAATATATTACTTTAATTAAAGTATAAGGTTTTTTTTTTATATAATGGTGGCGTAGAAGGCAAAATACCGGATGGTTCATTCACCAATACATTATTAATATACTTACTCACACATGGCCACTTCTTTCCTACTAAAACCATTATCATTTTATCTTCTTTTTCTCTTCCCTTCTCCTCCATTCTTTTCCTTCTTCCGCATATATTGCTCTCTAAAATCTTTTGATCAATCAAAATTATATATAAAAAAAAAAATTGATTTTCACAGTTATGATTATGAGAAACTTCAAATCCCAATTCTCATTCTTGATCAGTACTCTCTTCATTGCCCTGATCAACTTCTCATCACTGGCCACTTCAAGAACAATTGTTGTATCAAAAGACCAAGTTTCATGCACAATGTGCTCTGCTTGTGATAATCCATGTCAACCCCTACCATCTCCTCCGCCTCCTGTAACCACTTGTCCTCCACCGCCATCTCCTCCACCACAACACCGCCAGCTATTGTCTCGGACTGCCCGCCGCCCCCAGTAACGCCAAGTTCAGGCACATATTACTACACCCCGCCACCTCCATCAGAGTCTACGTACATTTACCCATCCCCGCCTCCGCCTGGTGAATTTTATCCACCACCGAACTATGGCAACTATCAAGCACCGCCGCCACCAAACCCCATATTACCCTACTTTCCGTTCTATTATTATAACCCGCCTCCGCCTTCTTCAACTTCTAACTCCTCCGTCCGCTTGGAGATGCAATCTCTTGTTCTGTACATTTTTCTCATTGTTTCTTTTAATTTCTTCTACTGATATGATATGGTTGCAGATTATAACTGTTCGATAGACAGGTTTTGTTTTGTGTATCTTTTAGTTACAGGGTAGGGACGGAAGTGACAAAGCACAACAAATAAGGCTTTGAAGTTTGAAGATTATCAAAGTCATTAATGTTTCTTCAATGTCATACACCAATACACGTAATTTTCTCTAATGTAATACATTATTGAATGTCATTTTTGAAATAAATAAATGCAAAATTCTTAACATTTTTATTTGCTAATGGTATTTTTTTTATTCATTTTGATAAACTACTAATTTTTATTATGAAAGTAATAATTTATTTTTTCTATCCCAAAAAATTATAATTGAATTTACTCTAGTTTTTAAATAATATAAAAAATATATATATTGGCCATTATTACAAGAGCGGATTCGATTTCTAGTGAAATCAGGTATCTCGTGACACCTTAACCATCAAGCCAACAATGCAAGATAATATCTCTGAATATATGAATTAATTAATATTGTGTAATTCATATTATTTTACTAAAATTAATTAGGCAATTTAAATAAAATATATATTTATAAAAAGTTTGTTAGTAAGTTACATCTACTTTGGAAACGTGCTATACATTGTAGCGTATAATTATTCACATGGTTTTTTTACAAATCAACTTGATTAATACTACATCAAAGTCATATAATTAACTAGAAAAATAGTTACTATATTGATGCTATGTTATTGCCATTACTTTGTAGTTTGAAATAAACCTGGGTTGATGACATGCATGGAGTTGAAAAGAGATGAAAAAGGATAGGGCGAGGCCTTTTTCCAGCTTTCCTTGGGGAGGCAAGAAAAAGGAAGTTCCTAAAGTTTTTATGAGCGAATGTGGTGGGCGGAATCTGTGCTTACAGGTCATGCCATGTGCAAAATTTGATTGCTACAGGAAGCACTATTGCGAACATGGATAATAATATTGACATGAATTTTTATTTAAGTTATTGCGCATGAAGTGCTTGCCATACTTTATTTGTTCTCCAATTTCTGAAAAAATTAATTGTTTTCCCAGTCTTTTACAACTGTTTTTCATAATTCATGAGTAAAAAAGCAATGATGTGTTGTGTTTTAGGAAAGGGAGTAGGCTGATCTCTATACTACAATATCTTATTCCAAAAAGGAAAAAAGAAAACTAAGAATAATTATGAAATAGTTGGATGCTTTTATTTATTCATTTATTTTGTTTTAAAGAATGCAACTAAATCGGATTGTGTTTTGTGAAAAATTCAAATGGTACTCTCAAATGATGAATTTGCTTTAACTTAGTTATAATATTCTCTAAGATTTTACAATATTTAGATACAAATTATTGTGCTTAATTTATTTATGTATCATTTATTTTTTTTATGTTCTCATTTTAATCTATAAAAATAAAAAAAGGCAGAATATATTTATAAAATAAATAAGTAAAGTTCAGAGGTGAAATTGTATATTTGGCCTTATAAAAAACCGTCTTTTGTAAAGGATTATATAACCATCTCCAAATTCAAAACTATTATAAATTAGAAATTTTTTACCTGCTTTCCATTATATTTTTATTTAATAATTGAATGATAAATAAGTACATTTTTAATTTTTAGTATTTAAAATATAGATGAATACTAAATGTTTAATATTTTGTCGCATTGCTTTTATCTAACGACTAGGTATGTGAGAGGATCTGGTATCGAATCCCTCCCTACACCCCCATTCCCTCCCATCCTACACCCCCACTCCCTCCCATCCTACACTGGTAAAAAAAAAAAAGTTTAATATTTTCAAAAAATAAATATAGATTTTTTATGAGCTAAAAACTACTAATACTTGTCATTTATGCATAGACAAAGGGCCAATTAGCCAATTTAAAGGCTAAATAAATTCAAATTTTAACAAAACTAAGTGCCTTGCTTTCACAACACAAAAAATACAATAAAATAATATTTATTTTGATTTTATTCAATAATATTCTTATCATCATTTTTACTTTTTTTCCTTCAAAAATCAAAAGTTCAATGCTTTAAACCCTAACACAACTACAATCACATCTACCACCCACCACTATCACCACTGCACCTTCATCACCATCATCCATTATTATCATCATTGCCATCACCCAAAATGTTCTCTAATATACTCTCATCACTATCACTCCCACCATCTCCACCATTTTTTTTCTCTTTTCTCTCATTTGAATTGCTTAGATTTGCTAATGTTATTTTTCTTTCCTTTGCTTATACTACATAAGGAAGAGATGGGCTCCAGCATAGTCTCCTAGTCTTGGATTGGACGATTTGTATTAGTTAAAAATTGATAGTGGAGAGAATTATTCATCTTTTTTAGATGAGTAGTGATAGACATAGCGGTCCACATTATTTTATTTTTTTTTATGTTTGGACGAAATTGACTTCGAAATTTATGTGGGACAATTTCATTGTGAAATGGTTTTTTGGTAAAATCACAGGGTCTGAGAGATTTTTTATTTCCCACTTTCCTCACGGGGCCGCGAGGAAAATCATTTCCGTTTTTAGATTCTTCATATTTGGGGTCTATTATGTGAAAAAAATGGAATTAATGATGTTGGAAAACTATTTCCATGATCAATTTAGATCCAAGTGCAATAGTTTTGTTGGGTTCAAATTTTTTTTAAGGATTGCTGGGTGATCCAATTTTTTTCCTTTGTGAGATTGCTTCGAAATAATAATCTTTGTTGATTAATTAAGTAGATAGATAGTTAATTAAGATGGTGATTTTTTTTTTTTAAATGGTGGTGGTAACTTCAGCGGTTGATGAGAACTGCTAGTAAGAAAGAAAAAGAAAGTGGAAGAATTATGGAAAAATAAAGGGCTTAATCAAAAGAATTAGAAAAAAAAACATAAAAGAATTGAAAAAAAAATATAAGGCACATGATAAAAGAAATTTTGTAGTCCCTTCGGGGACATCCGATAAAAGAAATTCTGCAAATTGAGAAGAAGAAGACTAAGAACAAGAAGTTCAATTAATTTTTTAAAGAACTAGTAAGAAAAATAATAAGTGTATTTTAAAAGTAAATAACTATATAAATAATTAAGAAAATAGTATAAATAATTTTTTATTACTAAATTATTCAATTCACACTTATGCTCTTAAGAGCGTCTTTTTGAAGAAAATTAAAATGTGAGTTTCATTATAAGAAACCAAAGGGAACAAAGAACACCAGCTACGCTGGAAAATACAAACTGAACAGCAAAATAAAGGCCACTCCAAGATAGCAAACCATGGCATAAAAAGGGACTACTCACAGTAATCACTATAATCAGAACAACAGCTAGACAAAGAGCAGAGAATACAACCAACAAAACATGCAAGGAAAACTAAGAGATCAACTCAACTCTAAGATCCAACATAGCAGACCGAAATGCAAAAAAGCTAGCACCAATGCTTCATATTCCCTACTTGATCATCAGTGCTTCCACTTTGCAAACGCTTGCTTTCTATCTCATGGAAATGTGGATGAATCCTTCAACATCGCATTTGACTAGGCACTGCATAAATAAAACCCACCAGAGACAAGCAGCTTCACACTGCTGATGAGCCAACTAGATCTGCTCCTAATTTTTTTGTGTTTGCTCTATCTACCGCTCTTTGTCCTGTGTAGATGGGAAACTCTTGCCCAATAGCACTTCATGGTTAAAGAGCCTGAAAATCACCTCACTATCAGCTAGAAAAACATAAAAGGATTATAGATTTCGGTCTAAATCCACTTATTTATCTTTAACATAACAAAAACAAAAGAAAATGAGTGATTTTTTGCCAAAACCACCCTAAAACCCACTATCCACTAAAAAGAGTAGATAGAAGGAGAAGAGAAGAGAAGAGAAGAGAAGGAATTATTCATGACTCATTAGGTGAGTTCGTTTTTTGTATCCATCGCTCTTAATAGTGTCTACATAAATCTGCAGATCAAAGATTCTGATGGTCATTGGAGAAGGGATGTTGATGGGATTCAGGAACTTATATGTGATTATTTCAATTCTATCTTTAAATCTAATAGTGAGTTGATGCAGGGTATTGAGAATTGTATCCCTAGGAAGGTGACAGCATAGCAGAATGTTTTATAAATGGAGTCAATTTCTTATGATGAAGTTAGGCAAGCAGTCTTCAGTATGCATCCTGATAATTCCCAGGACCTGATGGTCTTAATCCTGCCTTTTTTCAAAAATTCTGAAAAGTAATTGGTAATGACATGGTTCTTTGGTGTCAAAATTGCTTTAATTCTGGTTGTGATATAAGAAATGTCAATGGTACTTAAATAGCTTTGATCCCTAAGAAGAAAACTCATGAGCTTATTTCGGATTTTCGACCGATAGCCCTTTGCAACATAAAATCATGGCTAAGATTCTCACTAATCGGTTCAAGTTGGTGATGTTGTTTCTTATTTCAGAATATTAAAGTGCTTTTGTGGCAGGGAGGTCCATTATTGATAATTTGATGGCAGCATTTGAGATTAATCATTTTCTTCGTCGTAAAGTTTCCGGTAAATCAGGTTTTGTAGCCTTGAAATTTGACATGTCCAAAGCCTATGATCGACTAGAATGGGTTTTGTTGGAGAGAGTTTTAACTCAGTTTGGGTTTTGTGATGATTGGGTGCAACGGATTATGGGTTGTGTTTGTTCAGTAAACTATGAAGTTCTTTTTAATGGAAATGGAGTTCAGCTTCTGCCTCCTTCTCGTGGATTACGTCAGGGTGATCCACTTTCACCTTTTCTTTTTATTTTATATGCCAAATGCTTTAGTTCCCTTCTTCTTGCAAAGGAAGCTGAAGGTTTAATCAAAGGGGTGAAGATTGCAAAAGGGGCACCTTCGGTTAATCATTTATTTTTTACCGATGACTCTTATCTTTTTTTCCTTGCTACTCAATCAGACTGTTTACATGTAAAAGGCGCCATTGATGATTACGCTGCTGCTTTTGGGCAAATGATAAATTTCTCTAAGTCTTCGATGTCATTTAGTGCTAATATTCAACCAGAATTAAGGCCTGATCTTGCGTAAATTTTCAATATAAGGCAAGATGGTAAAGTCTCTTCGTACTTGGGTCTTCCCTCTATAATCTGTAAAAAGAAAGTTGAAATTCTACATTTTGTAAAGGATAGAGCCTGGATAAAAATTCAGCATTGGTGTAGTAAGCAGCTTTCTAGAGCTGGTAAAGAAATTCTTTTGAAGTCTATAGCACAAGCTGTGCCAAATTACGCCATGAATATTTTTCTTATTCCATCTTCTATTGTTTCTGAGATTGAAAGGGCTATGAATGCTTTTTGGTGGACTAATGGCAGTATATCCAGGAAAGGGATCAAGTGGCATTCATGGGGAAGATTATGTTCTCCTAAGAAATGCGGTGGACTTGGGTTCAAACAGCTTAGACCTTTCAATTTAGTTATGTTATGTAAGCAATCTTGGAGTTTAATTTAGAGGCCCAATACTTTAGTGCCTAGGCTTTTTAAAGCCCGATACTATCCTTCTTCTTCTTTTGTTGATGCCAAATTGGGGTATAACCCTAGTTACATTTGGAGTAGCCTCTTTGCTACTCAGGAATTTATTAAGAGAGGTGTGAGGATAAGAATAGGAAATGGACAATCCACTTTGATAGGTTCTGATCCATGGCTATCGTGCCGTCTTGATGGTATAATCTCTTCCTCGCTTTCTGATGATGTGTCTAAAGCTCCAGTTTCATCGCTTTTTCATACCCATGTCCGGAGATAGGACACTGATGTGGTGCATGATTTGTTCAACGAAAGAGACCAGAATCTTATTTCACAAATTCCGCTATCTGTGCGAGATGTTGCAGATCAGTGGATTTGGTTTCCTTCAAGCAATGGCCACTTTTCGGTCAAGAGTTTTTACCGATTAATTTAAAAGGAGTTTAATGAAGATGATAGTGAGTTTTGGGTTAAGCTTTGGAGGCTTGCTACTCCGGCGAAAGTTAAAGATTTCTTACGGCGGTGTGCGTCGGGGTGTTTACCGACTAGAGCAGCACTCGTTCTAAATTTATGCTGGTTGATGAGTCCTGTCATGTTTGTCTAAGGGGTAAGGAAACTTCTGTTTATCTTTTATTTTTTTGCCCATTTGCATTGGATGTTTGGCATAGATGTGGGTTTCATGTTGCTTTAATGGGTGATATGGATATCAAAGATTGGTTGCTTTGTATGTTTAAAAACCTCAATGATGTGGATGTGAATATGTTTGTTTGTATTTGCTGGGCTTTATGGAATAATCGAAATAACAATGTGTGGAAAGGGCAGAGGAGCTCTGTGAAGGGTACTCTTAATAGTGCAGGTGGTCTTCTTCATCGGTGGGCTGCGACTAAGGGTTGGCTTGGTGTGGGGTTTCAGTGTCAAGATGGTTTTAAGGCAGGGGATGTTGTTTGGTCTAAGCCGCCGGTTGGGTGGGTTAAACTCAACTCAGATGCTGCTCTATTTTCTCGATCGAGTAGTGCTAGGTGCGGGTTTGTGTTGCGGGATCACAATGGTTGTTTTATGGGTGTGGGTTCACGTCTTTTGGCTAGTGTTGTCTCTCCTAAAGATGTTGAAGCTCTATCTGTAAGTGAAGCTCTAAGTTGGGTAAAGAAATTTGATGTCCAGAATCTTATTGTCGAACTGGATGCTCTATCAATTGTCTCAAAGCTTCTCACGCCTGATGGGGACTTTGCTTTTGATTTAATTATCTCAGATTGTTTGGTTTTGTCTACAGCATTTTCTAATGTCAAGTTTCGGTTTGTTAGAAGATCAGCTAATGAGTTGGCTCATGCTTTTGCCAAATTATCTCATTCTTTTGTTGGTCCTCAGGAGTGGGTTTGTCCTCCTGATAGTGTTATGGATGTATTGGCTAGAGATAGCCTTCTTGAGTAATGTTATTCCAGGTTTTATTTCAAAAAAAGAGTGTCTACATACCACAAATAGTTTCAACTTAAATTTTGGGGTTAATTGACGTGGAAAATGAGAGTTTTGGACTAATTTACTGGAAAAGTTTCAATTCTACCTATTTAATCTATTGATGCAAGTTTAAGGGGCAAATTGACCTTTTGTCCATTTATGTATTGGCTAAGTGCAGTAGGCAAAAATGTCACGGAATTTACTCCCACTCCCAGCCCCCCGCCTAAACAAAAATTTGAAATTGAAAATTTATCTTCTTCACCCCAATTCCAATGCCATTTTTCTACTTCTCTTACCTGCCTCTTTCATCTTCTCTAAAATAAAAAACCATTAAAAAAATAAAATGGCAAAAGGAACAGTTGCTGTCAAAAGCAGGGCCACGTCCAAAAACTCTTCTCCTGCCATAAACCATCCTCCTTACTTTGAGGTTTTTATGTTTTATTTATAGTCCCTTTCAAATTGTTCCACTTATTTCTAACTTTTTTTTTAATGGGTTTCTGTTATTGTAATCGCAGATGATATGTGAAGCCATATCAACGTTGAAGGAAAGGACTGGATCTAGCCAGCCAGCTATTGCAAAGTTTATAGAGGACAAGTACTCAACTGGGTTGCCTCCAAATTTCAAGAAACTCCTCTCTGTTCAGTTGAAGAAGTTTGTGAAATCTGAAAGGCTTGATAAGATCAAGAATTCTTACAAGATTTCTTCCACTGAGAAGCTTAAATTGGCGATCATCAAAGAAACCCAGAAAACAGAGAAACCATTATCACCCAAAGAAAAGAGTAGTGCGCGCAACAAGATGCCAAAGAAAACAGAGAAGATGGCCAAGACTAAGAGGCTTAGCCAGGTCAAGACGCCTGATGTTTCAAACAAGGCAAAGAATAAAGATGGGAAAGGTGCAAAGACGAAGAGATTGAGTCAAGCGAAGACGCCTGATGCATTGAAGAGGAAACAGAATTCTAAGGCTAGAAGGTGATGTTATTTAATATAAGGTTTGGACAATTTGATATTATTTAATTACTTATGTTTATTAGTTAATTGTTGGCGTTTCTTTTTTATTCTTTTGAATTAGCTTTCGGCAATCGGGACTAGCTGCGATGTGATTATCTATTGTAGTTAAGTTCGTAATCATATGTTTTTTTCCCCTTCTAATGTTCCTTCAATTTGCACCTACTTTTTTCTTTATGGTAATGAAAATGGGCAACTATGTTAATTGATATTTTATTGGATTGCATAAAAGATTGATGGACCATAACAATGAAACATACCAACAATTGCTATGTGCCTTTCCATAATTATGGATTTTTAGCAAATAATTGGAGTGCTTTATGTCTCATTATTTTTTTTTTTATCACTTATGTCTCATTATTTGAAGAACATACATATATGATTCTAAGAAAAGAGAAATTATAATTAGTTCTAAGTTAAGCAATAATAGTATGTTTATTTTTCTTTTAATCTATATATAAATATTTTAAATGTATAAAGTTAATTTTATCGTATGGTATGAAAAAAAAAAAGTTGAGAAAGTTTTTTTTTTTATTATTATTATTACTGGGAGGTTAAGAATGAGGGGATCAAACTTATAACCTTAATCCTACAATATTCATTATTTAAGCTACTAATTTACAAAAAGAACACACGTAAAAGTCAAGTTATTCAAATTCAATATATAAAAAAAGAGATTGAGAAAATTTTATAATTTAAATTAATTAAAACTGTTGTAACTACAAAATAAATAATAAGAAAATTATGGTGTAAAAAATTCGGGAATTGATCACCAAAATGATATGTGATTGAGATTGATCGCAAAAATTGATCACAAGACATTTGAAGTCTTTTCGGCCGAGAGACCCCATGACTCAATAGACTCCTATCCTATGTGGTTGTCAAGCCGTAGAAGCACCGAAAGTCTGCTATTTAGCCCACCCCACCAGAAAGCTTAATGCACTTGGATGTTGGAAGTTGGAAATTGCAAATTGCATGGCTTTCCATCTCCAACCAAAAAAATGCACCTAATAATTCGGTACCATTGTTTTTTTAGCGGCATAACAAGACAACGAAGGTGATGCATAAGCGGTCCATTTACACCTAATTTTAAGGATTACTGGGTAGTTAGGTTTGAAAGAAAAAAATATGTATTACAAGAACCACAATTCTCTTCATTACATAGACAGGCATCTTTGACATTTTTTTCTTCTTTCATTTTCTTCCTCATGTTTCATGCAAAATTTTGTGATATAACAGTTGATGTTCTTAACTGAAACCCATAAGATGCAAATTAAAGGATCTGCTTGGCAATATTAATTAGCACCACCGGCTATTAAATTGTAGCAAGTCAGCCATTGAAGAAGTATTTAAATGGTATCTTTTTTTCAAAGGTATCCTGGGTGTAGAGTTTGAATTTAACTGTTATCAATTTAAAAGAGAAAGATTACCACTAGTTGTACAGTCTATCAATACCTATATTATATGATCTTCCTGTTAAAAAAATTGTAGTAAGTCAAACACCACCTCAATTCATTAGGAGGCTACTGTATTTGATATGTTTTGTATTGAAATTTTAGGAAGTGGAAAAGAAGTGGGGGAAAAAAAAGGGATTGGCCTAATCTGAAACCAGTGCATTTCGTGCACTCTTTTAATATTGCTCATAGTCAATGCCTTTTATTATCTCCACCAACAGACATTTAATTCTTAATAAAGAATACAGGTTCTATGTAATAGAGCATTAATTTGGTCCATATTCCACTCACAACAACTGAAAATGACATTGTTAATTTTGCACATAGAAGACTATTTATGATTTTTTTTTATCTATCACAAATTAGTTGCAGGTTAGCTACTCCTATTTACTGACAAAACAATGGCAACAACAGATTAGCTAGTCATATTTACCGAGAAATCAATGGCGACAATGTGAACGTTTTTTCAGCTTATTTGAGCTGAGTTGGATTTCAATTGAATTTGTCAGTAGATATAGATTCACTAGCCTCCTATGCCAACAATTCTCATCCAGGAATGTGTGAGTTAGATTAAGCTCATGAGGGACTGAATTGTTAAATTTTACGCATGATCTTAAAGGATATTAACTACCCTAATCCAATTTATTACATTTCTTTGAAGTTTTTTTTTTCTCCATTTTATTATAAAAGAAAAGGTAATTTTTTTAAATTGTCAACACTCTATCCACATTCACACCTCATTGAATTCTAATTAATTTGGTAAATATTCTGTTAACAATTAATTTAACACAATTGCATAACATACCCCACGACTTGAATTCAAAATGCGAGAACAATCCCTACTAGCTGCTTCTAATCATTATTGATATTTTTTTCCTTTTTTTATATTTGTTTTGAAATAATTTTCCATTTCTAAAACTAGCTAATCCAATACTACTACGGTATAATTTTATGTGTTATGTGCGAAATTTTGAAGTTGCGATTAATCCCTTTTAAGCGAAAGGTGACAATAGCAATGCATTTGTGCGTAAATAACCTTCTCTTTTCTAGTTCTGCAAGGATTTTCAAATGGTTATGTATTCTAATCCCAGTATTAGATATGGAAAAATACCGTAATTGATTTAAGTTTGAGGACAATGAAATAATGACCTTTTATGTTTATTTCTGCAATGGATAAAATTGAATTCATAATTTTTTAATAATATAAAATAATTATTATGATTTGACTCGGCTGATCCACTTAAATCTAAAGGCATGAAACTTGAGGATTTTGCCACCTCTTAAGGCAGGCACACAGATCATGCCTCCTCTCTCAAATCCTTTCTTCCCCACCTACCATATATCCTCCTCCTCTCCCATCGCACCATTTCTTTATGGGTTAGTCTTCCTCTTTAAATTGATAATGGCAGAAATCAAATCTTTCATTTTAGAATATCCTTTAAGAGGAATTAACACTTAATTATTCCCTCAATGGCACATTCCTCCTTTATTGCACTTGCACTTCATTCCTCTTTCCCTTTTTTTCTTTTATTTTTAAATAAAAATGATGAAATTAAAATAGATCATAATATTTTTTTAGAACCTAAAAATAGATCATAATTTGTGATACAAAATACGACTTTTCTCTCACAGAATCATATACTGAATATCTCCTTGGATATGATTGGCACAAATCAATTATGTTCTAATATATTTAAAAATTACAACGTTAAAATATAATATGAGTTGTCATAATTTAAATAACAGGAAATGCTTACACACTATTTTAAGCAATTATTTTTTATTAATTAAGTCTTGATATTCAGTAATATAAAAGCTCTAATTATTATGAAATTTGAGTTAGATAGATCCATAAATAGGACAAATTTTTCATAATATATATTCATTGTACATAAAATTCAATTCAAAAATTTACTCCGTCTGTTCTTAAATAATTGTTGTTTAAGGATTCTTCACATAAATTAAGGATTCTTCACATAGATTAAGGTATGTATTTAATGTATGTATAAAATACTATATAATCCCTCAACCAATTATTAGCTTAATATAGGTCCCAAAATAAGTAGATATCTATTCAATTAATTCTTATATATTAAATAAGGGTGAAATAGGAAAAAAATAGTTAAAATGTATTGGTAACTTAAAGCGACAATTATTTAGGAATAAAATTAAACTTCTAAAACGACAATTATTTAGGAACAGAGGGAATATTTAAATAAATTTAAATTTTTTTATCACCTATACCAATAAATATTGGTAAAATTCATACATTTTATAAACAACTACTCCAAGCCTCATATGCTAGAATGAACCAAAATATTATTCCAGCCAGTAGCTAGAAGCACAAGAACACCGTCCCACTACTAGACATGCCAAGAAAATTTATAAAAGGACCCATGGATGTATATGAAATCAGACGGCTAAGATGGTGATACAGAACATGCACGTGAGATGCACGAAACATCATTTGAGAACAGTTCACC
>CATIWK010712979.1:0-15895 GCA_949634005.1 Mallotus japonicus | reverse complement strand
TAACAACTCCATCTGAAATAATTTTTTATGTTCAATTTGAGTAATTAAGTGATAGAAATTTATTTTAAAATATTGATAAATTATAAATTTTGGTATGCTACTTCGTCCACTCTCTCACTAACTACAACAAAGTCAATTATTGAGTTTATATATTAAAAAAAATGACTGAGTTTATCATCCATTTATGAAGTCTAATTAACAAAAATTTTATTTTATAAATGCATTTTAAAATGCACTTTTATAATTCAAAAAAAAAATATTCATGTTATTTGGATTATTACATTAAAATTTATGATAAATTATTATTCTATAATAATGTATATTAATTTTAAAAGTTAAGTTTTTTTTTTAACTGGTTTTAAAAATTAGTTCAGTAACTATACATACTCAAACAATTTTCATTTTTCAGGGCACGAACTGGAATCTTTTTTTTAGAAAAAAAAAAAAGATACGAACTAACATTTATTAGAGGTGTAATGTGCCGACAACATCAGCAGCCGTCCAATGTTTTGACTTTTTGAATGCTGAGAGTTTTCAATTTGTTATTGTTTCTGAGTCTGACCATTTCCTGCAATCTCAGATCTACTTCAGTTGCCGTCTGGCTAGCAATCAACTGCATGTCAGCTCAGATCATGGACCAGTTATTAAAATTCTCCTATTTATTTATTCATTTTTATTCCGGGCTGAAACCCATGAATTTTTTCGCCTGATAACATCATTTTCTTTTAAATACAAACATAAAAAAGAGCAATGAAATTAGACGTTATTGACAAAATTTTTTATCTTTCCATTGATTAACCTTTGATTGACAATCAATCCTTTCTTTTAGATGGAGTGAAAGATTTTTTATCTTTCAAGTTCAAGCTATGAGAATTTAGTTTTCCCGCCACAAATTCACGCAATTTTTTTAACTGCGCTAAATCTCAAGACTAAAAATGGAAGAGTAAAGAGTTGAAGAATCGAACCCTACTCTTAACCAAATGTGAGTAAAGAGTTGAAGAATCGAACCCTACTCTTAACCAAATGTCTTGACCCTGTAACAAAATATTTTATTATCCGTCTTAAACGAGTTAGGCATGAGTAACTTCGAAATATATATTATTGGAAAATTTATATTTACTTTAGATATATTACTGGTTATATAGTTTTACAACTGAAAAATACGTATCTTATTTTTATTGGTCAGCACTTGTAATATGTATAAAAAATCCAACTGGAGTTAACAGAAATATTTTCCAATATTATTATGCAATTACCAAGATTCAAGTGTGTGTGTATATATATATATATATATATAACTAGAGCCTATGTGCAATAAATCATTTTCAAAAGAAAAGAGGGACCATTTGGTTCTACTCTAGTCACAACAATAACATAGGAGAATGATGGGCTGTGAGTTGATGGCCATAAAAATGAGCAACTTCAAGAATGGTTATGTTTGACATCTGCATAGTGAGAGCACAACAAGCAGAGGTGAATGTTGTTGAGGAAAGCCAAAAAGGAGATTATTCATTGGATAAAAATACTCATAACAAGCCAAAATGGAATGATCCTCACTATCTTCGAGCACAACAACAAAAAATAATATATATGGGATGTACTGCTACATGCCATAATACTGAACAATAAAGAATGAAGTCGACGCTATTTTCTCTGCGCACCCGATGGAAGCTCTACTGAAAGAGGGTTCTTGTCAAGTGTTCACGTGCTGTAGCCAATGCTTGGGTTATTGTCTACAAATATTAGAAAAAGAAATCTACAGGTTAGATAAAAGACATGGGAGGCAAAATGCATGACTAAAACAATCTGCCAAGTATAGCCCCCAAGAACGTGCAAGTGTTTCTGTGAATATCATCGTGCACCTAACATTAACAACTAATAAATTCATGTGGCAATTTGACATTTCCTTACTTCACATTTGCTTAAACAGCTAGCACCTATAAAAAATTAGATATGTTAAAAATTAAACCTGCTCAGACAAAGGTGCACTAGGATCCATGCTATTTACTGCCACCTTTCCTGCAATTACATTGGCATCTGTTTCGAGTATCATCCTGCCAAAACACAAGCATAAATACATAAGTTCAGGACTTCTTGACCATTAGGAAAAAATATAAGTCGCACTATCAGTGAGCAGAAGCATGGCAAACACATGTTAGTTGTTATTATCCACAGCAGCACTGCTTCGGCACAGGCTTGCATCAATGTGCAAGCTGTATTGCAAATTTAGAAAAAACAAGCTCAAAATGGATCAAGGGATGGATGGGTTCCGTTATTCCATAAAGATCATCATCAACAGCAACTCATTGGGAGAGACAAAAATTATAGGTTCAAATTTCATTATTAGTCATACAGTGAATCATATACCCAAGTCTCCAAAATGGATCAAAAGATGGCTTCCATAAGATAAATATATTTAAGTTCCTTGAATACATGCAAACAAAAGGCTCTCTCTATTCCAATGCTTAATGAAGCCATAATATAAAGAACTTTAACTCTGCTAAGTCCGTATCTCTATTCTCTAAATCAGACAAATCCAATATGCTTTTGTTATTGCACCAAGGGAAAAAAAAGAGATATCAATCAATTTTATGTTATGCTAATGTAATTATAATTAATCACAGTTAATTTCACCATCCACTCAAACAGACAGCAAAACAGAAGTAATTTCTGAGAACTCAAGTATACTGACCAGCTAACATCCCTATAGCCTATGGGAATCAAGAATGCTAAGAAGATTCCATTGCCCTACTGCTATCTAAAATAGGAGTACCAGATCAAAAATTAAAAAAGGAAAAAGCAACTCACCTACGTGAAGCAAGCTACTAATAATAATAGGGCACATAACCTTAAGGGTGAAATCATAAGGCAGCATAAATGCTGCTTATACTAACTTCAACAATGCCTTCAATTAAAAATTTCCCTTATTATTATATGTCAATCATTTTATTTCAATTCCCAAATCAAATAAACAATTGCATAGGAAATTTCACATGAAAAAAGTCAATCAAGGAAAAAAAAAAAAGAGGGTACAAAACATGAATTCAAGAAGCAAATGGCATACCCTTTTTCAACAATCTCATCGAGGCACAGGAAAATGAGATCCAAGTTTTCAAGTGCCTCCCTCTTGTCAACAGTGCTCCTATAGCAAGTACAAGGAAAATAAATGGTATATAAAAAAAAACTAGATAATAACCAAATCCAATTAAGAACAAAAATTGCAATTTTAACTAATACTACCTCAAGAGAAGAGAGACTGAATCGAAGAAGCCCTGAAGAACAGAAGCCAAGATGAGCTCGTTTTCATCATCACCTCCAGTCACAAAGAAGTGGAGGTCTTGGACAAATTTATAGACAACAACATAGTTGTCAAACAATGTAATCTCCGCTGCATATAGGAAGACGTTAGGACTGAATGTCATATGGTATCTTGCAAGTGCCACACTAGATTAAACAGATTCACAAAGGTTCATGAGTAACTTTTGCGGTTTTAATTTCACAATAATACAATTACAAGGCAACATGCCTGAGGCCTCACTTAAAAGATCAAATGATAATACATCAACACATTAATCCTCCTTAAAATTTTTTCTACATATTCATTCACCTCCAAAGAATATCCATCTGGTAACTTAAAGGTAAGTTGCACATGCATGGACTATCAGGGATGATATGCAAACAAGGAGGATCTAGAAAATTTAGCTCACTGTTGGCACTTGCTATTTGACCAAAGTATCCTATATCCCAACACTGAAAAGCCAGCGACTTAGATTTTCGACCTGCCAACAGTTCCTTGACAACAATAAGTTGTTGAAATACATATATTTTTAATTTATTGTAGTTATAGTGTGTGAGAAAATAAATATGTTTGATCATGCAGCAGGAAGCCAGTTGCAAAATATCTTGTACTTGATGAAAAACATACTGAGAATGAACTCACTTATTAGCAACTGAATTTGATAAAATGCTTGCTAAGAGATGAAAATAAGGAGTTACAGGGAATTGTTTCATGCGCTGGTGGCACACAAAAGAGTATCTTTCTTAATGATAATATAAAGGGAACTTTCAGGTTAGCTTTCTAATAAGCCACGAGAATTAAGTATGACGTGAATGGAAAACAGTTTACTGATTGGGATGTACTCTACTCCATCTACACATTTGTTCAATAATAAGACAGACCAATTACTCCATGATGTATAATTTTGCAACATTCAAACAAATTATCAGTTAATAAATTAACCATAACATGAAAAAATGATGAAAACCACTCTAAATCTTAATTAATTCACAAAATTTATTAAACCAACCTTCTGTTCGGGCATTGGATTTCATAGTCTTTGCAAACAATGATTTTTCAAAAGCTAGTTTTGAATTATTAGTCGGCCAATCGTCTGAGTAGTATTTGACAGCTACACGCTTCCCTTCAGAATCTAGCAGAAGAATGTTCTTGACCATGGGACAAGCATCCTAACAAACACAAAATTAGACATTCAAAATTCATGTTCAGGAACAAAAATCGATATCTTGAAACTTACATACATATCATGACAAAAGGATAACATAGAACAATGAAAACAAAAAAGAAAACACCAATCCTAAACAGATCAGAAAACCATCTCGCCTCCATATTGACACATGAACAGTCAAATACTGCGATTTAGTACTTACCAAAGATTTATCCAAATCTATTGAATCAAGAAAGTTATATAATCTTGAACCAATCAAATCCCAATAACATATAAAACTAAAATCGTTACACGGACAACCAAGCATCAGATATTACTGGTTAGCCAACATTCGACCATAGCTATCTCATAAAGAAAATTACATGATCTTAACCGACCAAAACATACAAAGCAGTAATCATTTCCCAACACAACCCAAAATCTTAAAAAAAAAAAACAAAAGTTTAAAGAATTCCCACAAATCATGCCTCCCCCGCTAAACTACAGATCCAATCAAGCATAAAGAATCAAACTTTACCCCATTGGGTTGCGTTAAAATTACAGAAAACATCTATAACAAAGAGAGATCCAATGAGCAACAGCAAAGAATTGATAATATAGCTAAATTTTCTTATCTAATCGAGATCTGGGGACGCAGATACAGTTACAGTGAAGTTGAAAGTTGACATCTTTAAAGCTGAAGAAAGAGGGCACTTACACGAGAGCCAGAGAACGCCATTGAGGGATTGTTAGTAGCAGAGACTTCGCTTCGATTTTCAGCTATTCGATTTTTTTTAGCTAAATGGTCAGTTTCGCCCGACTGAAATCAATTTAAACATAACAATTTATTATTATTATTTTTGAACTTGAGGAGCGGTTCGAACCGCTCCCCTTTGACGACCTATAAAAAATGGAAACTTATGCTTGCAGAAGAATATAAAGATGGCTTAAACCATTTTTTTGGTCCCTGAACTTTTTCAGCTTATTCCAATAGATCCTCATTCTTTTATTGTGTACAATTGGGTCCTCAAACTTCAATTTTATTAAGAATTAAATCCTCAAGTTAACTATAACACAAACCCTAGCCTCTTTTCTCTCAACTTTCACTTTTTGCTTTTCTAACCGCTCATCTTCCTTAAGTAAGGAGGGGTGATTTTTGGCCATTCTTGGCCTGAAATCATCCCTTTGTACCTCTTTTTATCAATTTATTTTTTAAATAAGTGGTTATTCCACATAGATTTAGGTTTTATTTTGTTTTCCGTGAAGTCACCGTCTTGTTGCGGTGTTTGGTTTTCGTCATCTTGTTACGACGTTTTGTTTTCCATCTTGTTGTGGCTTTTTCTTTGTGTGTGAGCGATTCAGACAGGCAAAGTATATTCGATTAGACAGAGACAAAGAATCAGATTATGGTTGTCGGTATGTTGCAGAACTGGAATCATAGGTATTCTAGTCACTATAGTATTA
This sequence comes from Mallotus japonicus, assembly GCA_949634005.1. Lineage (NCBI taxonomy): Eukaryota > Viridiplantae > Streptophyta > Magnoliopsida > Malpighiales > Euphorbiaceae > Mallotus > Mallotus japonicus. The sequence continues at coordinate 9,986 of CATIWK010712979.1, read as the reverse complement.
TCAAATTTGTAGGCTTTAAGCCGATTTATTATACTATTAACTTGGGTGTTGTTTTCATCCTCTATGGTTTTTAGCGAATTTATATTTATGTTTGCTAGTTTGAATCAATAGAATTATTTTTCTTTTAAAAAAAAATCCTCAAGTTAACTTCTGTTAACTTTCATATGTAGTTGTCCGTTAACTTCTATTTTTTAAAGATACAAATGACAGGTCACAAAAGTGATGACACATCAGCTTAGGGTTCAATTGAAACACATTATTTGGTAAAAAAAAAAATCGAAACACATTAAAAACGAGTGGCTATCATCAATACCCATCTTCCCCTCTTTGCTCTGTCGCTGTCTTCTCTCCATCATCGCTCATAAAGCTCAACCTCCCTTGACATTAGGGGTATGCATTCGGTCGGTTCGGTCAGTTTTGGGACATTTTCTGACTGAACCGAATTTACCGAATTTACCAAAATTAAAACTGAACTGAACCAATAGTAAAACCGAATTGAACCGAATCAAACCAAATCAAAACCGAACCAAACCGAACTGAATCTAACCTAACCAATCAAAATTTTTCAAAAATATCAATTTTTTAATTCTTTATTACATTATTATAATATTTAAAAATTAAAAAAAATCAGTAAAATTCGGTCAATTCGGTTAATCGAATTTTTTAGTAGAAAACTAAACCAAAAATTCGGTTCAATTCAATTCAAAAAATCTATTCTTATAAACCGAACCAAATAGGATCGATTCGGTCAAATCGAAAGGTTTGCACACCCTACTTGACATGTCTTCTTATCTTTTACACCAGCAACACATTTCCCACAGTTACGTTCTATTCATTTACCCCTTCTTATTTTGTTCTGCTTCTCTTCTTCTTTTAAATTGCATTTTGCTTCTCTTGGCAGGATTATGTTCCTACTGTTTTTGATAACTTCAGCGCTAATGTCATGGTTGATGGCAAGACTGTAAATCTGGGTCTTTGGGACACTGCTGGTACACTCTCTCACTCTCCATCTCTTTCCTTCTTCTTCTTCTTGCTGAATTTGTCTACATAATCATAATTAATTTTCTTTTTTTTTTTTTAAAAAAAAATCATGGTTTCGGACTATTCATTGATCAAAGTCATCTCACAATGCGTCTATCGATTTTGTTTCATACGTTGAATTGGGGGCAAAAGTTTTACCTTTTTGACTCCTTTCGTCTGTTTCCTACTCTATTTCTTTCTCTGCTTAGAAAAAAATATGGTGAAAAGAAATCACCTTTACCCTTCAACAGAAGAAAAGAAAAAGAAAATACCATTAAAACCTCCCTGGGGTTGCTTCACATGTTCTAATCTTTAACACTTTTTGACTTTCCAATCATTTGACAGATAATTAATTTTGACATAAGTATCCATTAAACATTCTTTTATGTTCTGTCAAAATCATTATGCAAGTGGAGCAATTACACTCTGTCTTTCTCTATTTAAAATTGAAAGACCTAATGTTGTTTCTGACGTTATATGTTGTGTATTTTCTATATCAAAATTGTATCATCACTGCACTGCCTTCATTCTTTAAAAATAAAATGGTTGCTTCACATGTAACTAAGAATTATGAGGTTGTGGCTTTTAAGGTTGATTACCACGATGACGTATTTTTATGCACAACTAACAACTAACAACTAACAGACCCCACGATTCAACCCTCAACACATAAGTGCAGAAAAAAGACACAGATTTCGTTTTCCTGCATGTTTCTAACCCAACAAACTGAGCTTAACAAGCTTTCATTGTCCTTTTTTTTTTCCCTGTGCAAGTGTTTATCGAGCTGAAGAACTCAAGTGAAGTAATTTCCTTCAGCTGCAGAGAAGACGAGAGAATAGATTTAATGTCCTTCAGCTTCTTTGACTTCGTTTTGATTTTGATTTTTAGGGTATTAGTAATAACGACGTCGTTTTTTCTTGTCGACGTGGACTCTCTCTTCCCATGTCACAGCCCATTTATTGGTGGTATCTCATAAAGAGATGCATTTAATTGGTGAGTTTTGCACGCATTTGACAGACGTTGAAATAAGGATTTAATTCTTAATAAAATTGAAGTTTGAGGATCCAATTATACCCAATAAAAGAATAAGGACCTATTGAATAAACTCAAAAAGTTCAGGGACCAAAAAATGGTTTAAGCCTATAAAGATCTTTGTTCAAAAAAAAAAGAACGTAAAGATCGAAAATTATAAATTTTTAAAATAAGTTATAACGACCTTCAAAATTTTTAAATTTAACAACAATGTAAGAAAATTTATAAATATTTTCTTAATTAAGAAATTTTTTTAGCATCAAGCTTATTATTTATTTATTAGAAAAATCTTATTCTTTAGCATTTTATGAGCTTTTTTTTTTTTGAAGGGGCATTTTATAAGCTTATTCCATATAATTATTTCAATTGAGACTTGGAAAATTTATTTTTGAATGTATCAAATTGATAGTATTTTTAAAAGCAATAATGACTCTATAAATCCTAAAAGTTATGTCATTTTTTCAATTAAATCCTATAAATTTTAATTGTTTCAATTGAGTTCATTAACTTTTTATAAATTGCACCGTTAGTCTTAGACTGTTAAAATTGATAGACTTGACCTTCAATCTCCTTTAAATTGACTAAGAACTTGTCAATCATGCAAGAAAAGCTTCAAAACACATAATGCCACCTTGGAAAAATATGACATGTCAAAGGACAAATCCCAAAGGACACTCTCCATGTTGCAGCAGGTGCATTAAAAGCAAATATTTCAACACTTAGACCTCTGGTTTTGCCATTCTCAAAGCAATTGAGGTATGTAATTCAATAGCTTGCAGGAAAGTAAGGATTCTAAGCACGAAAAAACTTTTATATACCAAATTTCAAGATAGCATTTGAATATTTCTGCATACATACTGGAGGAAGATCAATCATCTAAGCAATCGAAAGAAACCTAGAATTGAAAAGAAGATCAAGGAATTAAGGCAACACCCATGGAAACCACTTCTCTGAAATGTACATGATCTAGTATCACATTAATTAGTATTACCAAAGTGACAATCATAAATGCCAACAACATTTGTTCCTTTAAGGAGTGCTTATGCATTAACTGACATAAATATATAAATATTAGAATTTTATCTCAGACTTTGGATCCAAACTATTCAAAACACATCATAGATCAAGGAAATTACTCTTAGAAGCCCTCAGCGCTGCAACTATATCAGTAGAAAATAGTGGATTTTTAGAACCAGCACCGACACCACCGAATATGAAAACTCTTCCTTTCTCAAGATGTCGGATGGCTCATTGCCTGCTATAAGGTTCAACTAAATATGGCATTGCGAAAGCAGTTTGCACACGAGTCTGAAACACCCAACTTCTCTAAAGCTAATTGAAGCAAAATGGAATTCATCATTGTTGCCGTCATACTACTTTACATAAGTTACCAAATTCAAAAACTAGCAAGTGATAAAAAAAATTACACTGGAATACAACAATGAAGTGAAATAAATTGAGAATGGTAGCATCAAAAGGAAATAAAACAATTGATTGATTGATGTAAATTTACTCTTCATCCTCGCCTTCATTCTTAGAAATGTTGAAGTATCTTAGCTCGTAAACATTACGATCCTTGTTGGAGGCAATAACACGAAGCCAATCCCTCACATTGTGCTTCTTCAAGTACTTTTTTGTCAAGTAATTCAGATATCTGTAAATGGTCAACTAGATTTTGATTCCAATTAAATAAATCCCATAGCTATCATAAGCTCATGACAAATGACAGGGTGAGTCCAAGTTTTTTTTTTCAAAAAAAAAAAATGCAGATTAGATTCTAGCATTTGGAGAAGTTAGAGTCAGAGATGACAGTAATTTTGGACTTATCGTGAGGGATGGTAACAGAATCATCGAGAGCTCCGGCTTCGCCGCTGACTTTGATGGGATCTTGGAGGGATTTCTCGAGTGAGGCAATATCCAGGATCTTATCCTCGACTGGCCTAGCGCAATCGATTGTGAACGTTGCTGCTCCTTTCTTGCCTTTACAAGTAGCAAAAAGAGAAGGCATGTAGAGACCAAACCAAGTTGGTCAGAATAATCTGCAGCAACTTGGTCTCCAAATGTTCTATAAATAGGTTATGCAACATGGAGAGTGTCCTTTGACATGTCATATTTTTCCAATGTGGCATTGTATGTTTTAAAGCTCTTCTTGCATGACTGGCACGTCATCAGTCAATTTGAAGGAAATTTGAAGAGTAACTAACACGTCAGCCAAGTTTATCAATTTTAACGGTTTATGACTAACGGTGCAATTTATAAAAAGTTAATGGATTCAATTAAAACAATTAAAATTTATAGGACTTAATTGAAAAAATGGCATATCTTTTAGAACTTATAGAATCCTTATCCCATTTTTAAAATCATCCGAAAAAAGATATAATTTCAAGTACACAAACTGATGTGATAATACTTTTATCCTATGTAAAAAAGTTATTTTTTAATACATGTTCATTTTTGAAAATATATTTAGATATTAGATTTGACAAACTACTTTTTAGTTTATGTTAGATGAAAATAATTATTAATAAAAATTGATTTAATTATAATACGGTAAACTTTTATTTTCTTAACTCTAAAAAATAATTTCTTTTTATAAGGAACTTGTGAATTTTTTTTTTTTTTTGTGAATTTTCTTGTGCTACAATTATTTTATTAATTCCTTAATTCACTTCCAATTGCATTCTAACAACACCAATTTACAAGCACTTTCAGGAAAATCCACTTAATAACTAGGAGGGGATTGGTGTCATATTATGCTGTCATTGATGTTTATTGGAAGGGCAATGGCAACAAAACAAATAGTCTTTAATTGGAAAATAATTTTCTTTTCAAACAAACACTCTTCATAAAATTGGAGCTGAGTAGCTAACAATAATATTTAATATGAAATTTATACATCACAAAATACATATGATCATATTCATATCAAGATTCATGGGCTATAAAAAGCAGGGCCACACTTGCATTTCCAACCCTCAGGTTCATAATTTGCATAATTGACACCCATATGGTTATGGGTTTTGCTAGTTGTGGGCACTTGGATTGCTTCACATGGAGTGCAACCAAAGCACTTGTGCTCACAGCTTGGTGGGCTTGACCCTATTCTGCTCAACCCTTTTGAGTATGCTTCTTCATTTACTCCCACTTCAACTTCCTTGACCTTAGTACCCTTCAAGAATTGAACATTATTTTATAATGAAACATCTTTCTTTGGTCATATATATTCTGAAACAGAAAAAGATGGAGAAAGAGAAAAGTACTTGTTTAGATTCCATCTGAAAGCCAAGTTTTGATCCCAAAAGACCTTGTGAAGACTGTGGACTCTGACCTGTCATTATTAGTCATGTATTTAATGTTTGGTTAGTCCTTAATTAATCTAGTAATTTGTAAAAAAGCTGTTGATTAGAGTCATAAAGAGAAGCAGAAGCTAAAGATGAGAAAAGTTCCTAGAGAAATAAGCTGTTCTTTCACATATATGATTTTAAAATGGATCTTTATGATTATGATATATGCACAATCAAGCGATGGGTTCATGCACTATTCTTTTCATTTGTCAAGAGAAAAGAAAATAGATGTTAGATTAGTGTACATGAACATTTCATTCAGTGGGAGCTTAGGTACAATGATTGCAAGAAATAGAGTTCTTTTTAAGGTTGTGATAGAAGTGAAAATGTTTTAACTTTGAAAGAGAACACCAGACATGGAAAGTGTTTAAATTTGAAAGAGAAGACAAGTAGCTAACCTGGTTGATTGACACCAACACCATCATTAGATGCAAAGGGCCTGCTTGTACTAGAAACAAAACTCACTACTATTTGCATGACTAATACAAAACAACAAATTCTTGCCTCCATGTATCTGCTCAAGAAACCTACAATGATGGTGGTTATGATGACTTGCAGGGATATATATACACACATATATGGAGGTGGAGAAAGGCAAACCAAATTCAACTCCCAAATCCCAAGAAGCAACCCAACAAAACCCACAAAAAATTTTCTTGGATTTCTATTTTTTCTTCTCTTATCTTGATTCTGATAGAGCTATAGTGATGTTGCTTAACAAGCAAGTGATTCTAATTTGCTGTCAAGTAGTGAAAAAAGAAAACAACTGTAAGTTTCTCTTCACTTGACAACTCACTCAAATCTCTGTCTCTCCACCTCTACTCTTTGATTTCTTTACCTTCCAATACAAGCCAACACTTGTGTTTCTTGTTCTCTCTTTCAAAATCAGCCTAGAAAAGCACTATATAAGATGGTCCATTTCCACACAAAAAAAAATTACAGCTCCTTTTTCAGGGGTCTGCAAAAACTGCAGGTTGCCCTAATAAAATCACTGATACTAAAAAACAAAAGAAAGAAAATCTTAGCTACTCCATAGACTGCAGAGCCTTTTCTTTACTATGATAGTTCCATTCCTAAAAAAAGAAGCAAAGCAATCCAATGGCAGGGATGCATTCCCATTGACATATAATATAATATATATATATATATAGGGCATTTATATGCAGCAGAACTGCCACAGGATCTTTAAATGAGTTAGTTAATAAATTAAATAAGGTAGTACGAGAGTCAACCTAGCCTCTCAGGCTCTCACAGGTTTGTAAGTGGGAAACATCCACCATGATTCAATCTTGACCATCCATTCAGGCCATCAGCTTTGATGCCACTTAAAGATCCTTTTTGTGGTCCTTATCGCCTTTATGGTATCCCCAGATATGCACATTGCCACATTCAATGGTATATTTTTGATTCACCAACAAGACAAATCCAGCCAAATTTCATTCAAGACTGTAAGATAATGAGCTTGAAATCAAAACCAAAGAAAAAGAAGAAGAATTCAATACCATTTCATAGCACACTAGCTACCACCAAAAACTTAAGCACCTGTTACAGTTAATAATAATAAATCTGTGAAGCAAGCCTGGTTACATCAATTCCCTTGTCATCTTCACTGCCGGTAACGCTAGGTGATAGCCTCACATGGCTGTGTGACAGGCTTCATTCTTCAAAAGGGTATGTGCAAATAAGAGAGACTTTTCCAAATGAGGGACTTTTTTGTAGACGCAGAGATGTTAAAGAAATTCAGTGAAGTATCATAAAATAGATCTAAAAGGAAAGTGTAAAAGTTCAAACAAATTGATTCTTGCGTTGATTAGGGTGATTTGATGATTCAAATGAGCTTTACCATCCTCAGCCAGGCCAGGAACTTCTTTTCAATGTTTAAAAAAAGGGAAAATAAGCACTAAGATATAACACGTTACAGTGGCATTTTGACTACTTTATGCTTCTCCATCAAACAACACTTTGTCCAAGCAAAATTCAGGGAGTCTGGTTCTTGGTCCTTGTGAATACGTACATTTTTTTGTGTTCATGTCTACCATGCGGACGAGCTCAAATGCGCATGTACTCATGACCGTCCAGTTAAGTGAATATGCACAATCAAATGGTTGTGCATCTGTTTGAGAAGAATAAACACCTTTTACTTTTAGAACACTATCTTCATAAGATGGCTTTTATTATTATTTTTATCTGGAGGCCAAGTACTGATACCTGGTTGATGCATTTAGCCTATGTCTACATACCCAAAAGAACATGTCAACTCCAAGCTAAGGTACATAGCTACACCGAGGCCACATAATATAGATGCAAACAAATATTTAATACCCCTGTGCTAAATAAATGAAACTAATAAATGATCATGAATAAATGCTGTTAGAATAACTTTTTTTTTTTCAAATGTCCTGAAAGACATATTACAACTTAGCAAATGATTGCATCAGAGATTAACAATTTCCTCAGTTACATAAATTTGAAAAAACAGAGAAACCTGTAGTGCTGGTAAGATACTTTTGAGCAGACAGAGAGAGTAGCTGTTTCACCAAAGTCAAAAGTTATGCACACTAGTACATTTCTCTGCACCACCAAAACATCTAAACAATTGAACGATCCTTGCAAATTTTCCAGTCTCAAAAGCCATATTGTACTAAAGTGTGTGTGAGGCAAACGATGGGATCTTACATCTGGTAATCATGATATGAAGCAGCTAGATAAGCACAAGACAAAAGAATGCAATTCACCATGTGAACTGGACAAGCTCAAACAACCTACTGAAGGACGGCCCAATTTAGAGCTTGTTTGGTTGTTCAAGCTAAACAGAAAAGCAATGCAGCCTACTATGGCGAGACATGGTGCACTTGTGGCCCTAGGAATGACTATTTATCATGGTCCTTTTGCGTTGTACTGGAATCCTGAAAGCCTGTGGCTCTTCAAGGAAAAAAGCTTCAATCCAAATGCCAAAATATTTGTTGGAAAAATGTAATCTAATGTCTAATAAAGAGATAAAATTTTCAATCTCAAAGCAAAGCAAATGATAGAGCAAAGGCATATTCTCAATCTCAAAGCAAATCATAGAGCAATGACACATTCTCAATCTCCAAGCAAATAATAGAGCAATGGCACATTCTCAACCAAAAGTAAATAATAGAGCAAAGAGGCATTCACCACTATATCCATGTGCAAAAAATTAAAGTAAACGTTAGGAAATACAGATTAACTGAAAGTCATCAATAATACAACACCAACTTCCATTATTTAAACCCACAAAATAAGATGTTCTCAAACCTACTTTGTTTCCAAGCTACGAAGATCACTTGTGATTCTCACTCTTCTTTGGATGAATTGCTTCAACAAGAGCCTCAATCTCTTCCTTCACTCGTTCAAAAACACCTGGTCCTTTAACTTCATCCACAGGGGTGGTCTCATCAATGTCATTACTTGTTCCGTGAGTTTCTTTATGGTGGCGCGAAGTATGAACGTCTTTCTCTACATCAAAACCACAAAAGTCAACACTTGGTTCTCCTGATTTAGTTCAATTTAAGGGCTACTCAGTCTAATTCCTTACGGCATTTACACACACAGAAGAAAACACTTAACAGGCACCCATTATAGCCATGGTGCTGCTACATCAACTATATGGTTTTGAAAAGCAAAAAGATGACTTGTGATGCTCACCCTTCTTTGGATGACTTGCTTCAACAAGAGCCTCAATCTCTTCCTTCACTCGTTCAAATACACCTGGTGCTTTAACTTCATCAACAGGGGTGGCCTCATCAATGTCATTACTTGTTCCATGCGTTTCTTTATGGTGGCGCGGAGTATGACCATCTTTCTCTATATCAAAGCCACAAAACTCAACACTTTATTCTCCTGATCCAATTCATTGTAAGGCTACTTACTCTAATTCCTTATTCACAGAGAAATAAACACTTAACGGACACCCATTATAGCCATGATGCTGCTACATCAACAATATGGTTTTGATAAACAAAAAATCCTCATTTCCACATAGAAAATGCAACAAAATCACATCTTTAGACATAGAATATATATAATTCACTGAATTTAAAAAAAAAAAAATCTATATTCATCCATCTTAGTTTCTTTCCTCTCCACCCAAAGGAATTGAACCCCACATTGTGCATACCAACAGAGAAGGAACTGAAAGTAAAGATTACCCTTTTCAGAATCAGCAAAACTAAATGCAAACACCAACATTAAAGATTACAATAACAAAAGATGATGCTCAAGAACAAAAGATAAATTAACTTGTCAAGAAATTTAAAGAAAGAACTAAAAAGACGTAAACTTTAACAGAATCAACACGGTATCAGCAAAAATAATCAATCTTTCTTAACATGCATCCCCTAATATTTACATACCTGAAGATGGAGAGATTGCTGGGTGTGGTTTTGATTCTGCCATTGAAATTTCTATGCTAAATTTTTCAGGTTCTGCAAATTTTGTTCTCAAGGATTTGATTAGTTCGAAGCTAAATCACTTTAATTCCTTAAACAGGTTAATCGGGGCCGTTTAAGCAGTTAAAGATGATGGCCCACATGATGACGTGGACGGCCGAGATGGTATATCAAATTT
>CATIWK010712930.1:0-15371 GCA_949634005.1 Mallotus japonicus | reverse complement strand
TAATATTGTTTAAAAATAATTAATTAGTATATATATATATATATATATATACTAATTAATTATTTTTAAACAATATTATAATTTTAAAAGGAAATGGGTTTGTTTTTAAATCTGGATGTTGAGAAATGAATTTTTTTTTTTGAAATTTGATATATTTAAAAGTTAAGCATATATCAAAAATTCCTCGAGTTATTTAAATAAGTATGTGAGGTTATTGTTATTTTTTTTCTTACATTTTAATATGATGATAAGTAACTTAATATAAAATGACCACTTCTTGTGCAGTTCATCAAAATTTATAAAGGTTAAAATTATTTGTGTTTCTTTAACACTTTAATATAATTCCATGGTGAATTATTTAAAACAGATATAATACTCAATTGTGTTTATTTAGCAGTCGTCAATTTGAATTCGTTTGAAACACCTAAATAATTTATTAAATATTTAGTTAAACAAAAAATTATACATCATTTTAGAAAAAAATTTAAAAAATTCAAGCACTATTTAATTAAACAAAAAGTATACATCATTTTTAATAAATAAGGATTTTAATAATAATAATAAAGTTTTGGATAATGTTTTTCACATTATTATTAATATTTTTGTGTTATAATGTTTTAATTTTATTCTCAAAACCCTAATTAATTCTATCAATCGATTGAGTTTGGACCTCGGAAGACCTATCTACCTCTCCCTATTTGTCTCTCTCTCTCTCTCGCGCTTTCTCTTTTCATTTCATTTCTGAACACAAAATCAGAATCCTCTGTTTCAAAAATTCAATTACTTCACCTTACAATCGAATTTCCAATCTTTCCGCTCCCTCCACAGGTACCTTCTCCTTCTTTCTCTATACTCTTAATTTATTGTTATTGTTATGTTGCATCTCAATTTCTCATCATTCCATCTCCAAATCCGCAATTCAACTTTTTTAGGGTTTTGGATTTCACCTTTTAGATTGACCTTTTCTTTGTTTGAAATTTTTGTTCTTTATAGATCTTTCAGCGAATTCATATTGTTTTTTCCGTTGATTCAGTCATTCTTGATCGTTTTTCATTCATTTTTTCTATTTATAATCTTTCATTGAATGCGTTGTGTTAATTAATTAGGGTTTGGATTGCTCTTTCGCTAAATGTGAAAATGCTATTGAATTTTATTTCATTTCCACTTTTCTGTTATTCGGATTGATTAAGAATGTAAGAAAAATTTCTATTCAGCCAATTCTTGTGTTTGGAATAGTTGTTATGTTTTCAGCTTATTATGTCTCTTGCACCTGAGTATGTGAAAATTTCTTCGATATGATAATGTTCCAAAAAAGGCCTATTGCCAGGATAAAATTGCCTGCATTTTATTCAAGAATTTAAAAAAGAAAAAGAAAAAGAAAATGGTGAATTTGTTTATGTGAATTTAGCCCGTAATCTCACATTCATTTTATAGTTGTAAGAATATACTGGGGGATGCTTATTGAATTTAACTGCAAATATGTATAGCGGGTGGCTACATGTGAATGCTTCAGTCCTTAGGGACTCATTTGGTGTAAATATCAAGCTTCCACCAAGACCTTGATTATTTAGAAATGAAGATTACCAAATCTTAGCGTGGGGAGTGTTTGCAGACTGTATTTCAATAGTTTTATTACTTTCAGAAGGCTCTAATGCAGTAATTGGACACTGGAGACAGTTTTTAATAAGTTTGTAATCTTTTGGAATAAAATAACATGCCTGTATCATTCATATCCATCTATATGAAAATAGACTGCTTATGAAGGTCCCCTAATTTCTGCAGCTGTTAAAGTGTGGTGTTTAAATTTTTGACTGTGGCCTTTCAGTTTATTGCTAGGCTTGAAAACTGTACCGAATCATGTATTCGTAAGAATTTCCTTCATATGCAGGAAGCCTTTGTTATTATTATGTTAAACTTTGCTGGTCGACAGGATATTTTCAGTGTTTTTTAGTGTTAAGGAGGATAGTGAGATAGATAATTGACATTTTAAACTCTGCTTTCTCAAGTGAACTTGAAATGGATCAGGCATTGCAAAAGTACATTAGAGTAGGCATGTAATAGCTGCTAGTTTAGTTGTTCAAGAGATTTGAGAATGATTTGTTTCAAGTAATTTTGTTCTAGGTGGACAAATAAAAAACCTGCTATATTCCTTAGGAGCATTGTGGTGCCTTGCATTAGTATACGAGGACCACTATAGAACATAATGTAGGTGTGAGAGGCGCAAGCATTAGTATACAAGGGGCACCTAGGAATTAGGCATAAGATGTAACCCGTGCTCAAAAGAACCGGAGGTGTATATTTACATAATTCAGTTGTGCAGCAGGTGTATTATGTTTTCATTGTGTAGGTAAGAACAAATGAGTTTAAGGATATCCAGCAGTTAGTGTAAGTAATTAATATTATAAAGAAGATAAGCTGTCAATGCTTTTCAATTTATTTCATGAGAAAAAAGGTGCATGAATAATTGCACAACTATCTATAATTTGAGCGCAGTTCGTAACAAATGTGAACTGCAACAGTGAAGTTACTCTTAATCTGCTCTTCTAGAAAATAATTTTTTTTTTCTTTGTGATTGGGTGAAAGATTGTCATGATCATTATCTTCTGGTTCTTTTTTTTCACCTGTTAGAGTTGAAGCATTTGATGTCTTCTTCCTTTTTATGTGTCTATGTATTGATCTCTTCCTCATTTGTTACTTCCAACAATTTGTTTGCTTACTACTCTTAAAATTGATTATCCTCAAAATTTTCAATTGATGTTGTTTTTATTGTTACAGTCTTCATAAAAGGCCTAGATTGTCATGATATATTTCAACTCAATCCCTGAATATGGTAGTATTAATTAAGTATGAAATGTGAAACTTTTTACTGAATTTTTGAGCATACTTGCATAAGTTCATCATTGCATAACTAGTATTCTACATAATCTCATTTTCTGAAGGCATGATCTGCTGCTTAAGAATTGTGCAAGTCATTAAGTACATTGTCAAAGACTCAAACTTTTGCCTGGTATATTGTTAGTCTTATTTTTCAGCATAATGATGCTCCTATTTTTTGATTTATTGGTAAATTCTTATGCATTTCCATTTCACATTTCGGAGCTCTGCCTTATTAATGATTGATATTCCAGTTAATTCTTTTGTTTTTTTGTTTTTTAAATAAAGTACTTCTAATGATAAATAATACTGCTTGACTTGTGATATCTTTGTCTGTCTTGTTGCAATTTTGGCTCTCTTATGCTATCTTTATAACCTGAAAGCTGAAGCCACTGGTTTGTCCAACTTTTTTTATTTTGCTAAATAATGAGTGGCTCTCATCTTGATGGTGGTGCAAGTTACTTTACATCATGGATTGCATGGTGGTCTCATGATATTTACAGAACTACATTACCACTTTGATATTGATTTAACATATTGGCTGCATTTTTTTTCAATTTTTTTTTAAAAAAGCTCTTTATTTGCTTTCCTTGACTGTCAAATTAATTAAAGCCCATCTCAAAATCTGATTTACAATTTTGGTATTATCTGTGATGCAAAAATGATATTATAATTGCCTTTCTGTTTGGATATAAAACTAAATCTTAAAACTTTTTGTAGATGTAGAACTGGGAAAATTGTATTTTAAGCTCGAGCTATTCTCAGTGTTGTCTTAATTTATTAGATTATGTGGTATAACAGGTTAAAGTGAAACCACGTTGTCATATAATTGAAGTGGGAGCATCATACTTACGGGAGATATCATCTGTATGGCAATATGTTAAATATCAAACTTGATTACAGATAGTGTTTCATTGGATCTGTTCCCCTTAAATGTAGTACTGAGTTAACAAAGCTTGTTGCTAGTCCGTTTTGGAAGGATTCCATTCCTTTCTGATCACTGTTATGTTTTATATCCTGTAGTGAAGACTGAAAAAGGATCTATTAACATATGATAAAGAGTAAAGTTATATTTTGCTTGAGGCTATTTGAGGAAGTCTATAGCTTATGCATGTGTCATTCTGTTTGAATAAGTGTGCGCCTTGAGGACAAGATAACAGAGAATGTAATAGAGATAGGGTTAGTCTTTCATTTGCTTGACGTGCATGCTTATCTCAAAGAACAGAAAGAACACCACCTTGTTCTCTCTTTGAATAAGTTTGTGCCATGAGGACAAGATTTCAGATAATGTGAAGAGTTAGTATTTCATTTGCTTGATGTGCGTGCTTATCTCGAAAACAGAAAGAACAGCACCTGCTTTATACTCCTTGGAAGTGAAGATCTTTTGATACATGTTCTTCTTGTGATTCTTTAAGGATTACTGTCTGCATTTTATTGTTACCCTGCTTGCAAAAGCCCCTGTAATCTGATTTAACCTAGATGGTGCTGAGGTTGCAGCATGTAAGAAATTACCATGATTTTTCTATCAAGTATCTCTACAGCATTTAATTTTGATCCTTTTCCTGTAATATTAGGGGTGCATTGACTTTTGTTAAACCAACTAGTTGTGCTAGATACACAGGATTGATGTTTAAGAAGATTTGAAAGTTATTCTTGCTGCATGGCACCATATATTACACTAATGATCTTAAGCATTGCAGGAATAGATTTGCTTTCAACAAAATGTCTCCTGCATCAAAATCTAAGTCCAAGGACAAAAAGGCTGGCAAGGAACCCCAAAAGGCGTCATCAAAGCCTGCAGGGGCTGCTAGCAGTGGTATACCAGCTAGTGCATATAATCCGCTTTCTGGAACATTTCATGCACTGGAAACAGTTCCAACATCCTCTACTTTACCTCTGCATGGTAATGGTCGTTTCCAGAATATAGATGAAACAGATGATCACTTCGGCAGCTCACTCGGAGCTGGGGTTGAGTATGATTCAGTTTCAAATAATGGTAGCTGGTCTGGTGAGTCAGAAGATCACAAAGAGAAAACATCTAATCTTCCTAATCGGCAGGAAACAATACCAGGGGCTGACAATGATAAGAGGGAAAAAATCCGTCAAAAGAATGAGAAAAAGCATCAGCGTCAAAAGGAAAGGCGAGCCCAGGAATTGCATGAGCGTTGTTGTGGCTATCTTATGTCGAGAAGGCTAGAAGCACTTGCTCAACAGCTTGTTGCTATGGGATTTTCACATGAGCGGGCTACTATGGCTCTAATATTAAATGAGGGCAAAGTAGAAGAATCTGTTTCATGGCTATTTGAAGGGGGTGAAGATGCAGATAAGTACCGGGGTCAAAACCTTGGTGGGGGTAATTTGAAAATTGACATATCAGAAGAGCATGCTCGGATGACTGATATGGAAATAAGATACAAATGCACTAAGCAGGAGGTTGAAAGAGCTGTGGTTGCCTCTGAAGGTGATCTTGAGAAGGCAGCAGAAAGTTTAAGAGAACTGAAGCTTGAACCACCTAGTCTTCCTCTGAAGCCTGAAGAAACTGGTGATCCTCCAACGGCTAGTAATGGTAAAGTTTCGGTTGCAATTAGTCAGAATATGATGAGACAGCAGCAGCAGCAGCAGCAGCAACAACAACAACAACAACAAAAACCCATTCCACCTTCTATAATACAACAAAGAAGAGATGACAAGGATTTTAATTACACAAAGACCACTGTTCCAGTTGTAGGATCTTCAGAATCTGGGAGTAAAAATATGCCACCTTTAAAAAGAATACAGTCAAAGTTGGATTGGCCAAAACCTCAGCAAAGCCCTGCGCTGGCTGATAAAAGGTGGCCAACTACAGGATCAAGTCCTGTTTCTTATTCATTGGCCTCACCTTTGCAAGTATCACCTCCACCTACCAAGACAGAAGCACGTTATGTGGCTGCTGGAAGTGAATATAAGAATATTCACCCTGCAATGGTTAGGGAGCCGGTCATCATGATGCAAAGACCTCAATCTCTGAATGCTAAACAGGTTCCAGCTACAAGTATAAGCTCTTCTCCTCCTGGGTTGGCTGCCAGTTGGTATCCTTCTAATAGTGTTGACATCATGAAGTCTAATGGCTTCCTGCCTCACATTCCCACCACAAGAAGCCTCAGTCCAAACAATTCAAATCAGATGTTCCACCAACTTCACTATCAGCAACAACAGCAACAGCAACAGCAACACTTCATTCCAAACAATAGCACGGCGGATTCCCCTGGGGCAAGCAGAGGAAATGGCTTGTGGAGTAGAACGGTTGCATCACCTACACTTGCTGCTGCTTCGTCTCTTGGACTTTTCTCCGGATTGGGTGGCTCAACTGTTTCATCAGGAGCCTCTTCTCCAGTTGACTGGAGTACTGCAGGCTCAATGGCACAGTTTGACTACACCAGCATAGACTGGAGTTTGGATCGAGGATTGTCCTCTCCTAGACCTGGTGGATTGTGGTTCAGGTCAAGTTCCTTGAAAAATGGCACCCAAATGTTTGATTCAAGTACTTCTTCCGTAGGTGTAAAGCTGGCTATGAAAAAGGCTGCAAGTGGGAATGGCGTACACATTCCAGGACTACAAGATGGTGGAGTGGCAAATACAGAAACATCTACAGCCGGTTCACATGAATGGACATCACCGTTTGAAGGGAAAGATCTCTTTAGTTTACCCAGACAGTTTGTTTCATCTCCTTCACTGTAGGGTTTGGGGGGCAAATGATTTCAATGAATAAAACAGAAAAAAAAGAAAGAGACCTGAAAAATGTGTTGAATTTGATGTTGGTGTTGCTGGTTCTTAATGCGTTGATTGTTGGTGAATATCCTTGCAATGGAAACAAAAAAGAAAAAGGAAAAGAAAAATGAAAAAGAACCATCCAAGAGCCCTTTGTCTTTGACTTGCCCAACTATCATCTAAGAATATTGTTGATAAATACCCACGAAATGCCAAAACCTGTGTTTGACTTGGAGAAAGTGATGGAGTGAAAATGACGGATTATAAATAAATAAAAAAAAAATTAAAATAAGTTTGAAACATGTTTTTACACTATACTATCATTTAGCATTCAATTTATTAGTTGGAAGCCAATTAAACCGCAGTTTGACATTGGCAGCCTTCTCTTTTTGTTTGCCTTTCCCCGCTTCATAACATCTCAGTTTGGGCAGACTGAGCATAGGAGGATCCAAATTTTTAGGCAAATTTTATGGAAAGAGCCATCATCAGATCTCTTTATCCCTGACCACATGTAAAAAAAGCCCTTTACTTTCACCTCTCTCCCTACACATATAATAATATAGCATCTTTCACATTACACCTGATAAATTGCAAATAACATGAAAACATCAAATGCCATTGTGATCAATCAAAACCCCTAATTAGATTCTGGATATACATTTCCTTGTCTTTCCTGATTCCAACATTTTATGATCTTTCAAAAGGTAAGGTAGGTGGCTTGTTGATGGAATATTTTGCCCCCCCACATTATTTTTCTATGCAACTGCCAACAGTACAAGATATGACTCGAGCATTTGCTCTTATTTGTTCATGATAAGAAACTTGAAAAACTATTCCTAAGAATGGAGAAGACTTGCATTACATGAGATAACTGGCAGCATAAAATAACTTTAATCAGAGACCTAATTTTTAAAAAAAAAAAAAAAAGTACAAACATGACAGTCATTTTTCTTACAAAAGAAATCACTCTGTAGACTGGGTAAATTCCGATGGTGAGTTACAAACAGTAGTTGAAGCAGGTTCTTTGTACCACTGATTTGGTTCTCGAGTCAAGAAGTTAGCCTCTGCAATTATACAATTTTATTGGAAGTTAGCAGTAAGTGAAGGATACAACTAAGAAAGTGGACCATAACTTCTTTGTTCATGGTAAAATCTAACCTTAGAAATTTTTACTAGGAGATTATCGGCAATAACTCAATCTAAAAGAAAATCATTTTTTGCGTTATATTTCTATAGTTCCCTTGCTCATTCTTATTTTCACCCTCATATGGACATGGGTGCAGGACTGTTCTCATCTCTATCTGCAACAAGTAAGCAAAACCTAGATTTTTTTTTCCCATTTTCCCCTTGGAAGTTTTCCTTAGACAACAAAATGGATCTCATACATCCATCATCAATAGCAGGCTCCAGAGGCCTATTTGCCCGCATTAGCCTTTCAGTCAGCACATATTTAAATCATGCCATGAAAGCTATCATTATAATGCTATACTCAAACAAGCTTATCCCTGCATCATGCCAAAGAGGTTCACAATATGAACCCACCAGTAAAATTGCTCAAATTCATTTAATAAGGCTATTGCAAATGAATATTTCCTAGTCATTAGTGATCTGCTTGAGGCTTCAAAAAAAGTGTTATAATCAAGTAGAAAGCCAGTAAGCATAATTACTCAATTGTTACCTGACACGAAAACATTCTTGTATTCATCCTCATCATAAATAAATTGTGGAGGATCCGGTGAACCAATCCCAACAATGGTACTTCCGCTGGGTCAAACAAATTGGTAAGAAATAAATAAGATTTGGTAAAGGATAAACCTCCTCCATATGAAGACATAATGAGCATGATAAAGTTATACTACTTTTGGCTCATAAGCACATCTATCTTCTTTATATAACATGTCAACTAGAAAGAGACATGCAAATGCAACAAATGGCTCATTCAAAAGTAATGCAGAAGCAGCATCAAAAAGACGAAACCAAGAACAGGGTACTAAAGAAGAAACCACAAATATCACGTGATATAACATAACAATTCAAGTAATGCGAAAAAATCAACCACTTGAGTACATCTATCATGGATTTGAGGCCCCTTACTTTACAATGCTCCTCCAGAAATGTACAAGAAAATAGAATTTGATAGCACAAGGCACTTCCAGTCTAGACCAAACTTTAATTTCAAGATCAAAAGTTACCTCTGACCATTCTAAAGGCATAGACGATCAGATAAAGCGAACATAAAGACTTAAAAAATGAGATGTAAACGACATATGCTTGAGCTACCAATGTCATCATTTACTATGCAGTGCAACAACTATGCCTAAGAGATTTGAATATGGTGGGTTATGGCCAAAAGACTTGCAGATTTTAAATTGACAACTGAAAGAAAGGCATTTATGCAATTTCTGAAAATTAGAGTTCAAAAGTTAGCTGGAGGCCTAAAACTAGTTGAACCAGATTGCAAAAATCACAATACAAGCTGCTAGAACTTTTACATGGAAGCTACATTGCAGGATCAGAGTACTTGGTGACATGAAGGGGCTAAATGTTGGGTTTGAAATGCAAGAAAAGTCAGTTACATTTCTGAAATTTAGCAAGAACACAAAAGATGCACATGAAGAAGCCAAATAGGAAAATAATAAGAGTGCATATAGAAACCAAGAATACTTACTATTTATGCTATCACTACCAGAAATATGTTCAATCAGATCAAATATTATACATACTAGTTCAGTCAGATTAAGTCCTATTACACATTCTCTTGACAAGGAGCTAGTTACTGTACTAAAATTTGCAAATAAACTATAGCTATGAGCTTATGAAATGCTTTGCATTTCCAGCAAGGCAGCAAACGCAACAAGACAATGTTAAGATTTTAAAAGGTCACCTATGAAAAATGGCAATAACCTTTATTGTAGAATCTTGATTACATTTAAAACATTTTTCTTTTGTCACTTGAAAATAAAGGTAGTACAGCTACTTTATGCCAACTGGAGCCAAAAAAAAAAAAAAATGATGGTCCAGTTGATACTTATACATGCCAGTGACAAGATTCAAGAGAATATTTGGCATCGTACTGAAAATATTTGGATGCAAATAAATTGACATCTGAAGGCATAAGGTATAGCAATGTATATGGGGACATGTACGCATACATGAACTAAGAAAATGATACGAGAAGTGAAATTCAAGAGCATGTTACTTAACAACGACATGGACATACTAATAAGAATTCTATAATTGGTACCTTCCAGACATAAAAACTGCATCATATTGTCCACGGCTTGCTGCAATTATACGCTGTTTCAATCTTTTAAGAGATGGGAGAACTTCAAATGCAGGAGGTTCTGCAGAAAACACATAGGAGATTACATAAGAACTGAATTTTTCTTTGACTCAAAATTAAGAAAAAAAAATTTGATGGATTCAGATAGGAATGCATTGTGGTTATTTAGAACTACCATAAATCTAGGGAGCATTATGATTCATTCTAGCCAAGTCTGGGATAAGTATTGAATTTAATACTATGTCCAATAGAATCAAGATGTGCCCCACTCTATGAATAAGAAGGACCTTTTTGATATATGATGCATAAAACACAAGAGCAATATGTGCTTTAAATATTTTCCAAAGATTTTGAACTTCCCATTCAGTTCAGATTATCTTCCAAAGCTGAGTGCACCTCAGCTCGCCCAATTGAATAAATGCAAAAAGGATCGGAGACAGAAGGAAAGACAATCAAGCAAAATGTAGGTGGAGAGAAGGAGAAGAAATCAAAATCATGTATCTCTAGATTATTACCCAAATCATTGATACAAACATCCTGAGATATTCCATCCTTTGAGATCTTCTCAAGCAGTGTTAAAGGATCAACCTGACTAGTTTGATCCAATCGAAAGCGCTGAGAAATAAATAAAAATTCTCTAATCAAGAAAAGAATGTTGATACCAAATAAGTGAAACTATTTATTGCAGTCTATAAAAAACCTTACCTTGTAAACTTCACCTGTTGGACATGCCTCCTGGGGCTTTATGAGAACCATTGGAATGTCTAGAGGAACTGGTGAGGGAATATCCTGGACAATCTGCACAAAAAAGAGGAAAACCTTCGTTCACAACCAAGTAGAAGCTGCGTTTGTATCAAGTTACACTGGAACTGCAGGATCAATAATGTTAATGGCAGAGATTTAGCTCCAAAAATTACTATGAATTTGAAGGACTAAGACTAAGTTTATTATTACACATTGCCAAAGCATGTAAAAAGGATAATTTTAAAAGTTCAAATATCTCAAGAGACCACAGAAAAATCTTAACAGAGTCCATGATTAAATGATCATACGTTTCTTGCAAACCTAAAGCATGGTTGGACACAAGCAATATCGGGAATTTTATCTTAAAACTACATCTTAAAGCAAAATAAGGACATACTTCACCACGACCAGTACAATAGGCTGCTCCATGAGAAAAAAAGAAGGAGATATCTGAACCAATCTCACTTGACCATTCCAAGAGGTCCTTTTCACTGGCAATACCACCGCTAAACTGATTCGCCGCCCATAGTGCAGTTGCAGCATTGCTGCTTCCACCACCAAGACCTGCCCCCGTAGGTACTTTCTTATCTAGATGAATCTGTCAACAAATTTCAGAAGAAGAATATTCTTTATAAATCCTTCAACCACTACTTTAAATTTATTGAAGTTAAAGTCATTTATAACATTCATTACCCAAAAGAAGTTGTCAGAGCCTGTTTTTTTCCTATATAGGTTAAGGGCTTTAATAATCTGCAAAAGGACAGTCTCCATAAGGACAAAGTTCAAAGCTAATGATACATTACAAACAATAAGAGAAATCAAAATAAATACTACAACACTACTTTATATCTTACCAGATTTCTTTCATCAAGGGGTACACCAGCCACGTTAGTTGACAGACTATCCTTCGACTTTGAAGGAGATAAAGAGAACTTAATTGTATCTCCTAGACTAATTACCTGGAAAGGGAGAAAAGAAGAGGTTCATCAAGTTGTGAACTTTTGGGACTACAAATAAGAGCATAAATAAAACTAAAGCCAGCAGAATACTAAAAAGATGTACTTATGTGGCTTTTATCTCTACTTTGCACTATTAGAAACTAATTTGCCAACTTCAATTCTGGATAAACTTACATGAAATAGAGATGCCAAATCATGATACCCATCTTCTCTCTTATCAGTTATCCTCAGGAAAACATTAATCTGAAACACCAAATAAGCATACCAAATTCCACATAATTAAAGGAAAAGTAAAATAAAAACAAGAGAAAGAACTCCAAGAACTCAAGCAAAAGAACGGGTATAGATATGTAAATAAAGAACCTTGCAAGGGGAGAACAAACTGAGCCTTGAAAGAGGAGCATCCTTGTCTACTTCATCTCCCAACTTGTTTAATCTTTCTTCAGGATCATACACTATCTATAATCCCAACAAGCAAGCAAACAGTCAATAAACCACCATAAAATTAAAAACCCAACAAAATTCACAACTTCAATTATGCACAAAAAAAAAATGATTGATTGTGTAAAAAAAAAAAAAAAATATATAACCTCTAGCTGTTTCTTGGTGGCTTTGACAAGTGGGATTCTTTGTTTTTGATTAAAAGAAAGAAATCCAGTTGGCCTAAATGAAGGAAGATTAGTTTTAGCAAAAGAATTGCAAGAAGGTTGAAAGAGATTGTGGTTGCAGAGGAAATGAGCAGAAGCCATGGCTGTTATTGTAACTACCCTCTGCACTTGCAAAATCTCAAAATGAGACTTAAATTAAATTAAATTAAAATGCTTTAAAACACTAAAAGACTATCTAATGGCTGCTTTAATTATTTTATTAAATTCTCTGCAGTCAATTTTGAGCAGCCAACGAACATGGAATCAAAAACTATTTTACATTTATTACATAATTTTTATTTTTGGACAAAACAAATTAATTTGAAACATTTCTTTGTCTTTATTGATAATAATTAATGAGTAAAAAAATAAAAATTTGTATAAAAGTTAGTTTATAAGTATATAGATTAATTATTATGGAAAATATACAAAATAAAATTGATGTAAAATGATCTTTTAATTTTTCAACAAAGTTTTTGCTTTATTGTTGTTTAATTTTATGCAAAAAATTAATAAAATATAATTTATGCTATTGTAAATTCACTAAAATTTTAATGATAGGGAGCTTTTATGGTAACTTTAAAAATTTAAATAATTAAAATAAAAGAAAAATTAGTTTTATAAGCTTTATATGTATAACAAAAAATATAAATTTTGGTCTATATATAATTATTATAATTTTTATGAATAACTTTTGTTTTAAAGTAAAATATTTATTAATAATACTAGCTTTTATTATTTTTATCGTATTATGAACTTAATTAAATTAGAAAGTATAAATTCAAATATTTTATTTATTTACAATAATAAATTTAATTTTTAAATTTTAAATATACATTTAAAAAATTTAATATGACCTCTTTTTATAAAAGAAATGAAACAAAAGTTTTTTTTTTTTTTTTTGAAATAATGAAACAAAAGTATTTAAAACGTTAATGTGATGCCTTTTTATTGTATCATCACAAAAATATTTAAAACATATAAATAAAGACAAAGAAATGTTTCAAATTAATTTTGGGAGGCTGAGGAGTTGGTTGAATTCAAAGTCTCACATATGTGTTGAGTCCAACTTGAGATGCAGTAGAGTAGACAGATTATAATTTTTTTTTTTTTTGAGCGAGACAGATTATAATTATTACTAGTAAAAACTATGCCTACTATTAAAAAAGGTATAATAGAATTTTCAAAAAAAAAAAGGTATAATAGCTTTAGGTTTGGTATTAATTATTTATTTTTTGAACAACATTGGCATTATTTATCACTACCTTACATTTTACTTTTATATTATCCGCTCTTAATATAATATAAATATTTGTATTTATATAGATAAAATTAAAATTGTCGAATTGATTTTTTTTAATTAAATCATTAATTATTTTTGTGTAGTGTTATCTATAAAATGTATCAATAACTATAATTAAATAAGCAGTAATTTAATGGTTCTAATCTCATTTGTATAGATGCAAATATTTGTAATGTAAAAGTAAATTGAGATAAAAAAAAAAGAAATAAATCTATGAGCAAGTATATTTTTTCTTAAAATTTGACCTAATTACTCTCATTTTTCTTGTTTAAAAATTAAATTATTACACTATTCAGTTTTAATATCGATAATATTTTAACTTTTTTGTTATTTTTTTTGTTAACCTCTTGTAATAAAATATATTTGACTTCTTTTGTTTTATAAAAATAATATAATTTAATTTCTAAATTTTATAAAATAAAGTAATTTAGACCTTGAATTTTAATTATTTTAAATTTAAAAGTTTCAATATTAACTCAAATTTTTAAACACTTATACACATCTCTATCAATAAATTTTGACAAACTCATAAAGTTTTATAAATTATTTCATACTCATTTTTATTTAATTTTATTAATTTTCTTCCATTAAAATTTATATTTATTTAAAATTAAAATAATATATAAAATAAATAATTTTAAAAGAAAGTAAAATTAATGAAATTAAATATAAAATAAAAATTAATGAAAACAATTAAATTTTTCAAAATTATATTTTAATTTTTTTATTTTAAAGTGTTGATAAAGATATGTATATGTATTGAAACTGTAGTCAAAATTATAATTCTAAATTCAAAACAATTAAAGAATAAAAAATTAAGTTTTTTTGTCTTATTAAAATAAAAGGATTAAGTGTTAGATTTTTTAAAATAAAAGAATTAAAATATCTTAATTTACTTATTTTCCACAAGAAAACCTAATAGAGGAATTAAAATGTTGACAAAATTAAAATTGAGGATGCAAAATTTTCATTTTAAAGAAGAGAGAAAAGAGTGCTAATTAGATCGACTCTCATGGAAGAAAATATAATTTATATAAAAGTTATTCTATTTTAAAGTTTTTGTTCAATATATACAAATGAAAATAGACACTGTTAGATTAATAATTTTTTAACTATATCGATAAGTATAGTAGCCTATAACACACTTGAAATAGACAAGGACTTTTCTAATTTAAATTTAGAATAAATTATATGTTTCTCCTTGGAATTTGATCTAATTTATACTTTTCACCTTCTTATTTGAAAATTAAACTTTTACATTCTTCAGTTTTAATTTTATCAACAATTTAGTATCTTAATAAATAAGATATTTTACCCCTCTACTTTAACTAAACCTTTAATCGTTTTTATTGTAATAAAATAAAAAATATATTTTCCTTTTTATATTTTTTAAATTATTTCAAGTTTAAAATCACAACTATTACTAAATTTTCAACAACTACACGTATTTCCATTAGCAAATCAAAATTTAAAAAATCAAATTATAATTTTGATAAATTCATTAATTTTCATCAATTTTTTATTTTACATTTTTATATTATATTTTATTAATTTTACCTAATTTTAAAGTACTTCATTTTATGTATTACTTTAATTTTAGATAAATACTAATTTTAAATGAAAAAATTAATAAAATTAAGTAAAAGAATGAACATAACATAAATTTATGAAAGTTTATAAATTTTTCAAAATTATAACTTAATTTTTGAGTTAATATATTGATGGAGATGTGTATATATGTCTAAAGTTTAATTAGTATTAAAATTTTAAATTTAAAACAATTAAAAAATTAAAGGACTAAATTTTTTATTTTA
>CATIWK010712660.1:0-15846 GCA_949634005.1 Mallotus japonicus | reverse complement strand
AAAAAAATTGTTTGGTGGATTTATTTATTTTAACAAAAATTTTGAGTACATTTATATTTATAGAATAAGGTCTGAAATTCGAATATTTTATATATACAAAATAAACGTTGATCTTCTATACAGGGTCCACTCAACTCAATGCAAATTAATTTGAAATTTTATAATAACTGAATATCAAAGATAATTTAAAAATTAATAAATATTTTAATTTGTTGTAATTAATTAATGTTCTTAATATATATTTTTGCTTTATTGTGGTCTAAGACTGAGTTGCGTCAATAACAGGTTGGATAGTGTTGGGTTATGCATGGAACATTCAAGGTTGCACATTTGGGCTCATCTCGCTTGCAGAAAGATTAGAAGCCAGCCTATATAAATGAAGTTGGGCTGCTCTGTCTGAAACCCATTACAGTTCTTTTATGATCAGGACTCAGGCCTTGTTTTAATATAAGCCATAAATGTCCCATTCTCCACCTCCTTTTCCACCTTTCACTATAAGCCGAGCTATGTTGTGTTTCATATATGCCTCTATTAGCAATATCAAGCAGCCTGGTAGTGATTGGGGATTTGTCTCGATAGCAAGAAGAAGATGATAGAAGGCTAATAAAATAGTGGTCCAGACCAGATGCTTGTTTAATGGATTCGTAGCCATGTTACATAAAGATGGAGATTGGAGTTGGAGATCCACTCTCCCGCTTTATTTACTACGTATGTACTCTTTCATAAATATATGTATTTATTTTTGTGCAACAAATGTCAGACTGGAGTCAACATCGACGTCTACACCAAGCCTCAAAATTAAATAAACTAGTCCTGACTCTCACTTCTGACAATCTACTACTCCCCCATATTGGCTTGTAATGCTAAATGGAGAGTGTGCAGCGTTAAATTAAAAGTAATTTTGATACGTGCAGCCTTCCTGATGGCTGCACATTTTTTTCTTGGTCTGGGAAACTGCTTAATTTTACCTTTCTCATCAGGTTAAAAATGTTCAATCATCATACATGTCAGTCTAGCAGAGTCCCGAAAAAAAAAAAAAAAAAAAGAAGACACTTTTGCTTGATTGATTCTCTTGGCGAAAAGTTTTTTGTTTCAGGGCTTTGAAAAGCTCTCACGTCTCTGTTAGTCATAACAATGGCCTATCAAAATTATATATGTAATATATATTTGTCAGATGAAAATTTCCAGGAAATTATAGCATGTTATTAGTGATTAACACTGAAATAAAGACAGTAGCCTTGGGATTTAAAACTTGAAAACCACACCAATTATGTCATTCTGATCAATAAACAAGCAACTAATCCAAGAAACTAGGGTAATAACCTTTTTTTTTTTGGGTTTAAGTTAAACAAGCTAAATACAAATAGCCTACATTTGATCTAATGAGCCCTGACAAAAAAAATACTCAATTCTGGCCCTTGTGCACCGTCAGGATTAATCATGTACAAAGCTTCAGAGTCCTTAGATCCTACTACTCTGTCAAACCTTGCTCTTATATATGTCAACTCCCCATCTGCTGTTTCCTTCTCATTTGGGCTAGGAAGAACACCTGCACCCATCGAGACCCCTTTCAAAAGCTGCATAACATGGAGCTCATCATCAGACATTTGTTTCCTTCTAATGGAGTATCCTATCTTTCTTCCATTGCAATACACAGCCCACACAAACTCTTCCATCACTTTCTTCTTGTGAGTCTTGGTCTCGCTCTCAAGCGCTAATCTCACTACATCAGAGGCCATTTCTTTGTGAAATAAACTTGTGTGGATTGGTAACTCTATAACAAACATTGGCACGCAATGGGGATCTTCTTGTATGGCAAGGCTAACTCTCCCTTTACGATAACCAAAAAGAGTACCTGTAGTAGCACTGTCTTTGAGTAAAGGTTTTCGAGGCTTACCAAGAAGTGCAACCATCTTGCAACCTGAGGTTAACATAGGGAAGAGCTTGAACACTTTAAGAAGGCCACCATAACTAGATTTTGATCGCTTCTCGCCGGCTGTTTGCCGGAGCAAAGATAGTATGGCTGGATTATCCATTTGGAAGTAAGGGCTAGAGTGCACTGGTGGCATTTTTAACTGGATCAAAATTCAAGAAATTGAAAGGCTATGAAAGTTTTTGGTGAAGGGTGCAACTGCGGTGATTAATCTTGAACTAATGACAGGCTATAATAGGATACATATAGAGAAATGAATTAAAGGGGTATGATATAGGAATGGATCAAAATAAAAGAGAGTTAAGGAAGGTGGTTGGATTGTCCTTTGGAATCTTTTTGAAGTAGGAAAGAGGAGGGGAACTGGAGAGACCCCCCACAAGTTGGTTGAGAGAAAATGAAAAATGAGAAGTAATGGTTCGATGTGACCAAGTTTAGTGATGAAAAAATAAATAAAGAAAAGATAGGTTTTGAATGCGATAGGATAAGAGAGGTCGGACCACACATAATGTGGGGAATGGGAGTGAATGGAAAAATATAACTCAAAAAGATGTAAAAAAGGACTCTGCTAATGTTGGCTTAGGCATGTGCCTCTCTGATCATTACTTAGGGCATCAACATCACTTGCTTTATGCTTTTTTTTCCAAACCCCATCCCTAACTCTCCCTAATTATTGAAGTGCACCTCATCCTTCCCTTTGTACAATTTTATTTTTTTCTTCCCTTTGCTTTTGCTTGTGAATGACTTCCTCTCTTCCTTTTTGAGGCTTGCTTTCATTTTCTGTGTCAGACACCATACTCTTAACAAATTTTAGGTAACATCAATGGATGGAAACAGGCTCACATGAAAATTATTTAGGTGAGCTAATGGGCTTATGATCACAAAAGGATCAGTGTTTTGTTTTTTATTTTAAATTTTATGAAAATTAATTTTATAAATTAATAAAGGTAAAATTTAAATTTTGTATCTTATAATGCCATAGTTACAAAGTACTCGATGAACTGTTGTAGACTAAAAATGGAAAAACACACATACATACATTTTTTTGAACCGAACATATATTTACATTAGAAGTATGATATCTCTCAGGTTTACATAAAATCGAACTGCTTTGCACTATCTATGGTTGGGAAATCATAATCGCATTAAGATTTCCCATCTAACTCTTTTATAAACACTCTCATGCACATGTTTAGTAGAAATGTCCAAAAGAAAGCAAGTCAGTGTCCAAGATGGGGTCTCCTTTTGACACAGACTGAAATTAGAAGAGGAACCCTTTGTCGGCATCATCAAGTGGTGCACCGTGAACATTTTGACAAATACTAAATCAAAATTTTTTTAGCCAGGAATCTTTATCTGTAATGTTCATAAACAGTATAGTTTTGGGTTAATGCATCTAGGCCGTCAGTTCGAGAGTTTATTTCTATGGGAAAAAAAAAAGGGTTTTAAGTAGCCAATCACTTACCAAAATCTTTTTTAAGCAACTAATAAAGATATTCCCAACACCATTCATTGATCAAAATTTTATACCTGCTGCTAATCTTTATTTCGATACGAAAATAAAATTTTATAAAATTATCAAGAGTTATTTGGTTTATATCTTTTTCTTTTCAAATTAAGTTAATACTTTTGTCTATCAATCAAGTGAATTTTTATTTGGTACATTTTCATTAAAATATTAAAGTGTATTCTCTCTTTTATTTAATAATTTCGTCCATTAATCCTTAGAAGTTTTACTTGGTACATCTTCATTTTGAATCACAAATTTTTTATATTTTTCAAAATGCTTAATAATAAAAATATTTATTTATTTTTAATTTAAACTACTGTCTTTAAAGTCTGGTAGATTCTATCTAATTAAGTTTGATATAGACACAATAATAAGGACGACAAATATCTTCTAACAATTAATTTAACGCAATTGTATATACCATGACTTGAACCTAATATAGCCTATACTATCCAACATTTATTTTCAAATCGTCGAGTATATATCAAGCAATTTTAAAATTTTATATTCTACACCAACATTTTACCTTTTCAAGCGATAAAAATTTCTAAAAATTGAACTTGGATCATAAAAAAGAAAAAAATAATCACTTAATTTAATTTTGAAAAATTTGTATATAAATTTTATTATATTTTATTAGGTTAATAAGAAGAAAAAAGTTGTTTATCGTTGCAATAAAAAAAATAAACAAACAAACGGTTTAAAAGCTGTCACCCTATCCATCAGTCGCCCTACTTTTTTCATCTATTACATGATCAGATTTGCAATTATCTTGGCAAACTTTTTAACGTGTACAAGTTCAAGTTCTACAGGATTATATATGCTAGAAAATATTGATTATGTATGAAAGAAAATATTGATTATCTATGAAAGTGGAGATAGCTTTATTTCTTCTCAAAGCAACTGCATGGGCCAATTGAAGTTACTGATACTTTGCATCGAGCATGACAATGATAAGTGATTGATAATAACAAAGGTTTAAACAAAAATAAATGGTACTGTCTAGAAATGGTTTGAATCAGCCTAAGCGTTCTAAGTTCATCAACAAATGGCCCTCCTTAAAGAACACACTAAAACATCAAGCACATGCATTGATTGGACAAAAGGTTACATGTACTATATTTGCTCTGAATCATAAATAGCGTGTAAGACCTACCAACAAGCAAAAGAGAGTTCCATGTTTATCTGTGATAGGAGTCAGATAAATTCATCTTTTATGCAACATAAAGCTGCAAAAACCCATGATCCGATGACCGAAAACAGTAACAAAGCATGAATTCTTTCGACGATAAATCTTCAATCAATGTTTTTTTTTTTCCCTAAATGATTGATATTTAGAATTTATTAGACTCCGACTAGTCTAATTTGATCCAGATAAAACTAACGTCATTGAGTATATCACGATGAAAACAACCCAACTAAAAATCACTTTAATATTACGAACTTTGCTAATTTTGTAACTTTGAAATGATAGATTTGATATTCTTTATATTGAGCTTGCAAGATCTTTTCTTGATCATTGAATATCTTTTCTTTGTTTGTTTTTTCTTTTTACCTAGTTAATTCGAGTGATTGATGAATTTGTTCTCCAATTTCAAATACATCAAATATTGAATTGCTAATTTATTTAAAAAAAGTAAAATACTTGTATTTGGCTTTTTCTTTAGAGTCAATGACTTTGGAAGGTTATTTTAAGAAAATACACTGTTAGGAGATAGCAATTCAATTCAAATAGATTTAAAGTTGATCTAAAATGATTCCACAATCTAAGCTGCCTTTGTCGTTGCATTCTAATTATTGTGCCTGTGATGGGATCGCCTCTGATTGATCTTATTATATCACTTATCTTTGAGTTCAATCTATGTGACGTTTAACTGCTTTTGGTTTACTTGCAATTATGGCTTTAATTTAAGTGAGAAAAGAGGCCGTTCATATAATCTTGTTTGATTTTTTTTTAAGATAATGATTAATGACCCACAAAGACATGACCATAAATTCCAGCTTGTCTCAGTGTTAAATGTTGATTAGAATCGTTTATCAGAAGCTTGATTAGAAATAAGCCACATTACCACATCCAAGCACCAAAAAACAAGCACAACATCAATAAGATTTCTAAAATTTGCAAGATATGTATGTGTTATTTTGCAAGTGGGTTTGTTGAGGCACTTTGGTTACAAGTAACGAGATGGACAAACATGCACCAATCAATCTATAAATGATGCCTAAAAAAAAATGCTCTTTCATCTATAGAAGGTGTTTAATTGTTTATTTATCAAAAAAGCACAAGTGGGTTCTGCTACCATATGGCCTACTACAAATTTCAGTACCAGATACCCTGAAGTTGAATCTGTCCTATTATTTATCACAATTCTCTTTCATGGTGAGTTGTTCATTAAAAGAAGTTGGACAATCCTTATTGCCAATCGGATCACAGATATCCTCGGAGCATATATAATATACTCCATATCCTAATTATCTTTTCATCAACCTCTTAATAATTGGCATATAAAAGTAAAGATATTGGCTTCTAAGACTGGAAAAAAAAAAGTTATAACATTATACATTAAAAAATATGCATATTTATCAACAAATGTTGGATTGTTGGTAGGAGAATGCTCTTACTTAAGTAACGTTTCAAATTTGATTCGTGGTGTACACATTTGCTTAGATAGTTGTTAGGAGATTTTTATCACCTTAATTAAAATCTAATAAACTTTAGATACCAGTGTTTTATATAAAAAAAATTATGCTCATCCTTTTACGTCTGGGATACATATGTCAATAAAAGAAATGAGTGCAGATGTTTGTTTGAATTTTTTTTTTTTTTTAGTTGGGGGAGGGGGGAGATGTTTGTTTGAATTCATTACAACTAAAAGAGGTCAAACAAAGAAAGCCCCAAGAGTTTTTAGCTCACTGAGGAGATTTTGGGGTAGAAAATAGAGACAATACATCCTCAAAAGATAATACCACGACAACTGTGCTTGCCAATAAGGTTGATTTTAGTAGTGGGTTTATGCCTCATCTAGATGAATTTCAGATACATGCATAGGTTTGCATTCTTCCCTGTTTTTGAATACTGAATTCATTGATTCTCCATTTGTGCCATTATGGGGGGCCGAGCTACCATTCTGTTTAGTTTTTCCATACCTCATATTCTCTCAACCCACACCACAGCAGGCAGTCCACTTTTTCTTCCTAGGAAATCACATTGTTAAAATAAAACTCATTTTTGATAACAGCATTATTAAAATAAAGCTCATTTTTTGAATTTAGTCATATATCGTTTTTTCAATAAAACTCATTTTTTAAAGATAAAACTCTTTTTTTGGGAGATGATTTCAGTTTGTTTGACAGGCTGTGATGCGATGATTTGAACCTCGCACTCACCGTCAAATAACGCATCTATTCCATGATCCAATGGGCCTTTCTTTCGGCCATATTGTCAGAAGCATGTTTAGATTCGGTCGACCGACTCGAGGCCATTTACAGCTCAACTGGCGTAAAAAGCCCGCGGCGCGAGATGCGCCACATAAAAATCTTTCCCGCTTTAACATTTTCTACCGAATCCGATTGATCAATTTTCGGTTTTTTTTTTTCTCCTCGTTATCATCTATTCAGTTTCTGCGCTGTTCGAATGGCGCTTATCAACATCATCTCCTCTGAAAATGGCCTAGATGGAGGTACCGATAATTATGCAGAGGTTATAGTGGTTCGTCATGGAGAAACCGCCTGGAATTGCGAGGGAAGAGTTCAGGTTTTTCTCGATTGCTTGAATTCGATCCATTTTTTTTTTAAAATAAATTTCTTAGTTTCTGATTCTCCAGGGGCACCTGGATGTGGAGTTGAATGATGTTGGGAGACAGCAGGCATTTGCAGTAAGATAATGTTCTTATATGTTTGTTTAATAAGGATTTGCTTTGCTGCTGTCATTTATACTAAAATTGGGTGCTTGAAATTTTTTTTTTTTTTTGGTTGAAGGTGGCTGATCGGCTCGCGAAAGAGAGTGAAATCTCGGCCGTGTACTCTTCTGATTTGAAGCGAGCTCGTGAAACTGCTCAGATTATAGCAAGCAAATGCAATGTTCCTGAGGTTTGGTATTTTTTTTCATGGACTGTTATTTGCAATGTTTCTGTTGCTCATTTTAGTTGCAAATTTTTCTGCTGTGTCTTAATCTTGCTGAAGTTTGACGCATACATTTTTTTTTTTGAACAATTAAGTTTGACGCATACATGGATCTTCACTTTAATCAATTAACAATTAGTATTTTTAAGTCTTTAAGTAGGCGAATAAAGAGGGGAAATAATTTTTTTTTTTTAGGACAAATGGTCGACTTGCACCTTCAACTTGTATTAATTTTAGTTAATAGAAAAAAGCAATAAATAAAAAAAAAGAAATTTAAAATCCTTGCCTATTTGTATCAAGAATATTACTTATCATTAACATAAATGTGGCTTAGAAGATGAATTGAATAAGGCGGATTTTCTTGAAACAGAACTCGTCCTTCTGCTGCAAATTGAAATAAGAAAAAAAAGGATTGAGGTTTTGATTAATGATGAAAAGGGTATTTGAAAAAATTAAGATAGCCAGAATTTATTTCCCAAAGAATCAAGTAAAAAAGTTAAAATAAAAGAATGATAAGGATGGTAATGGTTGAACTTGAGCGGTGGCCAAATATGGTGACACATGAAGAAGAGGATAGAAGGGGTGATAAGGATTGTAAAAAAAAAAAAAAAAGAAAGAAGAATGATAAGGTTAATAAATAAATAAAGAGTATATAATAAAGATGAAAAAGGATTTTTGAAAAGTCAAACTAATAAAAATATATTTTTTGAGTGTTACACCAATTTGTATTAAAAAATTGACTTTAATCAAGAGTTTGCTCTACATGAGTAATAGGATCTAGAATTGGGTTTATTTGATTATAAAATACAAGTTTTCGGCCTATTTGTTAAAAAAAAAAAAATTCGACCAATTTGACCTTTTGATACAAGGTTAAGGAGCAAATTGACCATTTGTCCTATTTTTTTTTTATACATTACTTTCATGAATTTTTTGATTGTCAAATTCAAATCCCACCCGTCCAAGTGATTGAAAGAGTTAAATCAAGAAAGAATTAACCATGTATGAAGACTTCGGGAAAGATTCTACCATTGGATTGTATTTTGCTACGATAGGAATAGGCTTGGCATGAATGTGATAATGATGTTTTTTTAAGCTCCTATTGATATTTAGTACAGATCATCTGTCATCCGCATTCTTAAAATTTGCTTCAGTGCAGCATTAATTTCTTATTTTATTTTGTTTTTTTTTTTTCCAGGTTATAGAAGATCCTGACTTCAGGGAAAGACATCTAGGAGAACTTCAAGGTCGTGTATATCATGAAGCAGCTGAGCTTAAACCTGATGCTTATAAGGCATCTTTGTCATCAAGGACAGATCAAGAAATCCCAGTATGTAATTTCTTCTTGTAAAAGCTTTCTGACATCGCCAATTCATTTGAAACAAATCCAAAGAAATTGGTGGGTTTTTGAAGTGTTGACTGTTAGTTATGAGACCTGTGCTGGAGTTCGTAAATCACAAATTTTGTCTTGCCTAACCCCTTCAATTGGTAGGTTTTCTGGTATTTTGGGCTGGAGTTCCATCCATGAATTACTAGTCTGTTCAGTCTATTAACATTTAAGAACCTGTGTGAACAAATTGTTGCTTCAATTTGATGGAAATATGTTCATTTCATTGTGCTGTGACAAGCAGGGAGGTGGAGAAAGCTTAGATCAACTTTATAAACGCTGTACATCCTCGCTGCAGAAAATTGGAAAGAAGCACAAAGGTACATATGAAGAAGACATATTCTACTCGCACATTGAGCATGCTAAAACATTTTGTTAAACTATATTTATTGGAATGGTCCACTGGGCCGAGCATTCATTTCTTCTGCAATCTAACTTTTCTGCAACTGACATAGTATTTCACATTTCAACCCTTGCACGAGCCAGTTTTAAACTCCTGCATAAAACCCATAATTTATCATGATCATGCTTATGCCTGTGCAATGTTCGGTTTCTTTTTCATCAACTTATGGAACAGCAAAATCTAGTTATGAACATGCATTTATATGTTGATGTCGTTTATGTTGCTTCTTGGTGGATTCGCTACTCTCTTGACTTGATAGTTATAGCCTGCAAATTCAATTTCAGGGCAAAGAGTGGTAGTGGTAACTCATGGTGGTGTACTGAGAGAATTTCACAATTTTGCTGCTCCAACAGAGAAAACGCCAGGCAAGATTAAGAATACATCTATCAACATTTTTCAGATGGGTGGTGAGGACGAGTGGATCATTAAAACCTGGGGCGACATCAACCACCTTAATGAAACTGGGTTTCTGGAGACCGCATTCGGAGGTGACGGAAATTCTGGCTAAGTCCATGCCCTATGGGCTTGTCTGCAAAATAATTGTATGTTTATTATGAGCTTTGTTCCAATAAATTACCTTGTTTGTCAAAATGGGAATCCAATAACAATAGCCCATGCCATTTCATTGGCTACACTTCTCCGCGATGTTGTGACAAATATTTTTTTTAACGAAGGAGCAAATCAAATTTCTACAGACTAAATCTGGCCTATTGTTTAATCACATGAAAGCAGAAATAACTACCCTTAGAGTAGATGGTTTGGCCTTTGGCTTGGCTTGAAATAGGAAAATAGGGATATTTTAACATCTGGCGGACAAGGCAAATGTACGTGTATATTGTTTATTGCATTATGCAACATGCAAATACCATTTTATCCCTTAAAAGTCAAAGCCGATGATTTTCTCAACTCCAGCAGCAGCAACTCTCACTCGCTTATCTGCTCTATCTTATTCTTCTCATTCTTGTTTCAAATTAAGCCATATTCGTATAATAATCAATTCTCCAATCTCTCGCAACAGACAGCAGCAGCATCGTTGCTATAAAACCATGGCTGCTTCTTCAGCGCAACAGCCACTAGAATCCGCTTCCAAACAAGGCAAATTCACTTCACCTTACGGCTCTTGGAAGTCCCCAATCACCGCCGATGTCGTCTCTGGAGCCTCTAAACGTCTCGACGGAACTGCCATTGATGGCCATGGCCGCCTCCTCTGGCTTGAATCCCGCCCTACTGAAGCAGGGTACACGGTCATTTTTTTTTAATTTTTTTTAAATAAAAATCCTAATGAAGGCTTTATTATATTGATTAAATACTATGGTAATTTTGCTCGCTTAGACGATCGGTTCTTGTAAAAGAATCTGATAAACCGGGAGAGGAACCTGCGGATGTTACGCCCAAGGAATTTTCTGTGCGAACAACGGCGCAGGAGTACGGAGGTGGCGCTTTTGCGGTGTCAAAAGATACTGTTATCTTCGCAAATTATAAGGACCAAAGGCTTTACAAGCAATCTATTGATTCCAAAGGTGCAAAATGTTTTATCATTTTATATTCTAATTTTATTTTTCGCATGATTGAGGATGACAACTTACTGATATGTGTTTATTTGTTTGTTACGTATTTGTGCTGTATCAGACTCTTCACCTGTTCCGCTTACACCTGATTATGGTTCACCAGCTGTTTCTTATGCTGATGGAGTGTTTGATTTACGTTTTAATCGTTTTGTCACTGTAATGGAAGGTAGACCTATATATATATATATATTTTTGTGTTTAGGAATTTTGTTTGGCCTGGAATTACTTTTCATGAAGCATTCCTTTTTTTTTTTTTTCTTATAAGTTTGATTATTTTTGTTCAACTTGATTGATAGATCGTCGTGTAAGCAGTATAAATGCAGTTACAACCATTGTAGCCATTGGTCTCAATGATGAGAATATCCAAGGTACAAGGCTTTAAGTATTACATGGGTATTTAGAATTATTATGTTGGTTGTAGATTATATCTGGAGAAGCTGATATTCTGTGTTTGTTTGCCTGCCTTTGGATTCTTTGGCATTTAGAA
Organism: Mallotus japonicus; assembly: GCA_949634005.1. Lineage (NCBI taxonomy): Eukaryota > Viridiplantae > Streptophyta > Magnoliopsida > Malpighiales > Euphorbiaceae > Mallotus > Mallotus japonicus. The sequence continues at coordinate 4,442 of CATIWK010712660.1, read as the reverse complement.
CCAAAAGTGTTGGTCAGTGGCAATGATTTCTATGCATTTCCACGCATTGATCCCAAGGGTGAACGGATAGCATGGATAGAATGGGGACACCCTAACATGCCATGGGATAAATCAGAACTCTGGGTTGGCTATATTTCTGAAAATGGGTAAGCAAAATCTGTTTATGATTTTTGTTTGAAGAACTCTTTTCAGTACATTTATGGGATGCAAATGACCATCATTGTATATGTATAATGTCATTGATTCATCAGCAAAATTGGTCTCATAGAACATAGCAAGTGCTTGAAATTGTTTTGCTAGTTATGTTGGGCTGCGATAAACTTCTTATTTTCTTTACAAATTTCTTTTGCATTGTAACATTTTCAATGGTTTCTTGGAGTTCATTGTTCACTAAAAATGTTCAAAGGCTATTGTCTTGACCATGAGGTGCTATTATCCTTAAAGTTGATGAAGTGTAAATTCACTATTCTCCTTATTTGGTCTCCATAAAGTTCACTCATGCTAATATTTTCTGCTGCCCTGCTTAACCCTTGGGGCTTGAATTTGAGGCAGAACTAACAGATCTGATCACCAATCTCTAGGAAAAATAAGAAAATGATCCTATTATATATTATCTTTGTTCTTAGTTTGAGTTATTCATAATGCAAGTAAATTGTTCCCCTTGTAATCTGAATTTTCACCTCACCTCATCTCATTTTTCTTTTTGGTTATTTTGTTCAGTTTTTAGCCTTGATTTTTTCTTTGACTACTCACATGGTTTTTTTGTTTTCTTTTTTTTTTTTTTCGTGATTGTTGGTGTTAATTTTCTTGATACTGTCCTGCAGAGATGTCTATAAACGCATATGCATTGCTGGTTGTGATGCTGCACTTGTTGAATCTCCAACTGAACCTAAGTGGTCCTGCTCAGGTACTCTTTATTGATCTGGTGAATAAATTTTGTAGCATGACATTTCAAAATTTATCATGCTAATGAAAGAGAGCAAGCATATAGTTCAGGAGCAGATCCTCTAGCATCATTTTATACGTGCTACATTCTTATAATAGCAAATGGAACTACAATGTTAATACCAACATGAAAATCCTATTTTTGAAATGAATTCCTGGAACTTCCTTTGGTTTTTAAGGTCTATGTTTGGTTTGAAGGTTAATGATGTTATATATATATATTTAACAGTTGCTGGCATATTTCTCAAGATGGTTTGGCTAATGCATCTAATTTGAAATCCTTGTGTTCTTCCATATAGTAATGGTTTTACTTGAATTCATGCAGGAGAACTGTTCTTTATCACTGATAGAAGAGGTGGATTTTGGAATCTTTACAAGTGGGTAGGTTTTAGTACTGTCACTGACTCACTAGGGCATTTTTTACTTTTTGTGTCACTGTTCAAATAACCTGCGGAGTAGAGCTCTGTGCTTGTGATTTTGTTAAATGGTATTTTTTAAAGTGCTGTAAATGTTTATACTTATTATACTAGAGTTGCATGTTGTTCTGAGATCACATTTAAAAAAAATATCATGTGGGGTTAGCTTTTTGTGGTTGACTTTTATGTCCTTACTTATGGACCACTATTTTGCAGCCTCAAATGTACTTCAAATATAGACAATAGGACTTGCCATGTACATCAGTTAGTATGAAAACTCTTGCCATTGTATCAGTGCATTTGAAAAGGGAAAGTTGAGAAAACAGAATTTTAATGGTTTATAAAATATACGCACAACAAATACATAGGCCCCACAAATGAACCATATATCTTTCCACTGCATCCATTAAGTTACTTATTCTCAATATAACCATATGGAAATTGTGATGATGAGTTGATTGCCTAGCATCCCGCTGTGATAGATGCCATACAACTCAACTCAATTAAGGACTTTGGAGCATCAAATTTTTTTTCATTTGGAGCATATTGACTTTTCTTTTCATGTGTATTCATGGACATGTTTATCTGGCCAGTCATCCATTATTCAATATCCCTTGAATTGGTTTTCTAACAACAGATTGAATCTACAAATGATGTGCAAGCACTCTATTCCTTGGATGCTGAGTTCTCAAGACCATTATGGGTATTTGGTACTAACTCTTATGAGCTTATTCAGAACAATGAAGGAAAGAACTTAATTGCTTGCAGCTACAGGTAACCATAAAACAATTGCTGGTTTATTGTTTTCTCAGTTTTATTTCTTTGCTACTTTTCGTTGAATACTGAATACCCACACAAGCTAAAGTTGAATACGGTGTGACTATGAGAAGTTGTTGATGTTTGCTTGCAGGCAGAAGGGAAAATCATATCTTGGTATTTTGGACTATGCTGAAGGCTCATTGTCTTCGCTTGATATTCCTTTCACGGATTTAGATAATATTGTACTTTCAGAAATCTTATTCTTTCTAAGCTGCGGCATAAAGAAAACATGAAAACCTTAAAATAGGATTTTGATGATAGGTCTAAAAGGTTCATTTTCTGTTGTACAGACTTCAGGGAACCATTTCCTATACATTGAGGGAGCATCTGCAGTCCATCCAACATCAATCGCTAAGGTGCTGCTAGCTGTTCTTTGTACAGAGTGCTTTTTCATTTTGCCCATAAATGCCAATCTTCTGATTCTAGTAGATTGTAATGGTCAACTTTTGCAATCTTTGTTTTTTTTTTTTTTTTTTTCAGGTGAACTTGGATGACCGAGGATCCAAAGTGGTTGATTTCAAGATTGTTTGGTCATCATCACCTGATACTTTAAAGTACATGTCCTATTTTAGCTCCCCAGAGCTTATAGAATTTCCTACAGAAGTTCCTGGTGAAAATGGATATGCATTTTTTTATCCACCTTCTAATCCTATGTACCAAGCTAGTCCAGAAGAAAAGCCTCCATTGTTGTTGAAAAGTCATGGTATTTAAATGTCATTCACATCATATTAGATTCATCTCACTGTTAGATGTTGAACACAGTTACTTTTTGTGAACTTGTTGAGTGAGCTGCTTTTTATTTTGTGCTTTCTATTAAGACATTGAGAAAAAAGGGTACTTTAGATATAACAGCATCCAAGGTGTAAAATTTTGCAGGAGGACCTACTAGCGAGACACGTGGAAGTTTAAGCTTAAGCATCCAGTACTGGACCAGTCGAGGTTGGGCGTTTGTGGATGTAAATTATGGTGGAAGCACTGGTTTGTGACATTTTCCCCCGACCCTTCTATATACTAATTTTTTCCTTACGTGCGTTGCATGTGATCAATATTATTATTAAACATGTAAGAATGTGATATTATTTAATTAATTTATTTATAACTTAAATACTATAAAATATTAAAAGCTGAAAAGGAACATAACTAAAAAGTATTAATAAATATAAAATTATTAAATAAATAAATAATAAACACAAATATTATTATAAAATATATATTCATTATTAACTATAATGTAATTGAATTAAAAATAAAAAAATAAAATAAATATGAGATGTAGAAGAAATTTGTTTTCTTAATTATTTATGAGTTGTTAATATCTATAAATAGAAATACAAAAGATAAATATAAATTAATTTTTTCAAATTTAATTAATATTTGGAATGAATTTTCTAGTTAAACATTTTCAAATGGTAAGATCATAGTAATATATAGATTACACATATACATACAAATGAATAAATTTAGTATTTAGTAATAGTAAAATGAAAAAGGAAAAGTAAATGTAAAAATATATAAAATTTGGTTTGCTATTAATGTGTTCAATTTAAAATTAAAATAGGTAATACTTATCATTTAATGTTTTGTTTTATAACTAAATAATAGTAATAAAAATAAAAGTAATTCATAAACAAAGTTTTAATCATAAAAATGTTTTAAATTTTTTTTACACACTCATTTTATTTGTTGCTTATACATTTAACATGTTTAGCGATTTCAAAATAATATATTTATAAATTAAATTAATTTACTAATTATTTATATATTTAAAAATTTTAAATATTTATTCAATTTTAAGTAAAAGTCTATTGTCAAAGTAAGTATGAACTAAATTATTTTATTTATTATTTGTATAAAATTCAAAATACATATTTAACTTAAAATAGGAGTTTTTTCTTAATCTAATTTTTCCATATGTAATAGATGTTTAAAATAATATAAATACTTTTATTAAAAATTGTAAAATAAGAATATTTTTATTAAAAATTAATTCATATATAGTATAAATTTATATATAATATAGATACAAAATATTTTTTGTCTAAAAATTTATCTCTCTTATAAGCTTCACTGATTGATAACTTATGTAATTACTTAATTATAAAAAATTATAATTATTATTCATAATCCATACATAAGATTTAGTACATAAATGAAAATTTTAAAAAATATTTTTGTATGGACCTTATGCTTATTTAATAACTTATGTATTTTATTTAAATTTGATGACAAATATAGTAGAAATTGTTTTTACTTTTTTGAATC
>CATIWK010712325.1:0-29524 GCA_949634005.1 Mallotus japonicus | reverse complement strand
CAAATTTATCATAAAAAGCATAAATGCAATAAAAATTGTAAAAAAGCGATAAAATAAATAAAGTGCAGAAATAAATAAATAAATAAAAATGGCAGCAATAAAAAATTAAAATGATAAAAGTGATATTTTTACCATAAAAATATGAACTTTATGATAAAAATACCAAATTTATCATAAAAAGCATAAATGCAATAAAAATTGCAAAAAACAATAAAAATAGTAAAAATACATAAATAAATATATAAATAAATAAATATGGCAGAAATAAAGTGATAAAATAATAAAGATGACATTTTTACTATAAAAATGTGAACTTTATGATAAAAAGGCTAAATTTACTATAGAAGGTATAAATGCAATAAAAATTGCAAAAATACCATCAAAATGATAAAAATACAGAAATAAATGCATAAATAAAGAAAATTATAGAAATAAAAATATTGAAGTGATAAAGGTGACACTTTTACCATAAAAATGTTAACTGTGTGATAAAAATACTAAATATACTACAAATAGCATAAATACAATAAAAATAGTAAAAATGCAGAAATATTAATGGAAATAAATAAAAATGGCACAAATGAAAAATAAAAAATAAAAATGATGTAAAAACAATAATAAAAATGCTAACTTTACACCAAAAAACCCATTTTTTATATAAAAGGAAACATAATGCAAAAATGGTGAAAAAATGCAAAAACGAATACAAACACTCCCAGTGTCACCCGAACTATCCACTACTCCATCATATCTTATATCCAAACTTCAAAATCACCACAAAAATCACAACTTTACCAATGTAATAAACATTCACAATAAAAAATAAATAAAAATGCAAAAAGATGCAAAAAATGATAAAAAAAAAATGGAAGAAATGAGATGAAGAAGATAATAAAAATGCAATTTTTAATTAAAAATGGTTGGGAGATACTCAGAGGGACCGCGTTATTACCCTTGATGCGTGCTTTGACTTAGAAGGAGCTCGGTTTGAATTTAATGACCTAAATCCTAAGACAAAAATGATTTTTGGTTGTGTATTTGGGTGTAAAATAGGTCTCCAAATGCCTTGAATGTGAGAGAGAGAGAGAGAGAGAGTGGAATTTAGTCCAAAACAATAGTATTTTCTCTCTCTAAGAGAGGTTCTTGAAAAATGTGTCAAAAATCCCCCCCAAATGAGGAAAAAATCTTATTTTTAACAGTACAGGCCCTAGACCCACGAGCTTAGGTTTTGGACCCACACTCTTGGGTTTAGAACCCACGAGCTTAAGTTCTAAACCCAAGCGCGTGGGTCTGAGGTAAAGTGGGTCATTTGACCCATCAACCCACACTCATGGGTTGACCCGTCCCCATGGACTTTTCCCTACTTTTTGGCTCCTTTTTAGGCCCAAATTGAGTTTTTTGAGGTTTTTTGTTGCTTTTTTGTTTCTTTTTGGTTTATTTGTGGTTTCTTCGGGTTTCTTCTCAGTCTGAACACGCCTGAGAAAACTTTTGAGAAAATTTTCCCCTTGTCTGACTGACAGGAATCCTTCATCATCGGATTTTTGGGGGACCGTCAAAATTTGGGTATCAATAGTGTCATTAAAATAATTTGCAAGGGTTTGATTGTGTTTTTTATTTCTTATGAGAAAAATAACTTAAGAGAAGGGTATTTATAGAGAAAAAGAGTTATCTTTCCACCATGAAATCACCCATGGGGATTTGTAACTGCCAAAGATGAGTTTCAATAGGATTGAATGACCTTTTGAACAAAAATCAAGAAAAGAGTTATTTTCCTTAAGTTTGATCGTGAGGACGTAGTCAACGATTGTGAGCATAACTCATGACTGTCTCTTCACAATTGTGAGATAGATCATAAGCACACTTATGTCAAAATTGAACACGTGTCACAAGCTGTTTTTAATTCCAATGGTCATGATGAAAAATTCAGTTTGGTCCCTGAACTTTCAAAAATTTTACAATTCTAAAAAACTTTTAAGAAATTGTACAATTTAGTCCTTCACAAGCAAAAGTGTTCAAAAATATATTGCAATTTAGTCCGATAGGGACTAAATTGACACATTTAAAAACTTTAAAAGAGAGATATTTTGACATTTAAAACCATATAATTTTCAAATTAATTTGATGATGCAAATGCATCAATCTCTCTTGGACATTTTGATGTGTGCAATTTTATTAATAAATTAAATAAATTAAGTTTTATTAATTCATCAATAATTTTCATGCAATTGTCAAGTTCAACAATTCATCATCACTAATACAAACACATAACACATAAATTTAGCATAGAGAATCATCTTAAACTAGCACCATCTAGTATTCCAAGCTCATTCTTAATGAAGTTCATCTTTTCTTTATTAAGCGGTTTGGTAAATATATCCACTAATTGGTTGCTAGTTTCTACAAACTTAATAAGCGTGAAAAATGCTTTATTTTGAGCCTTTATTTATAGGATTTTAAATTTCTAAAGTCTAGAATAGTATTGAATATTGGCATTATTTGGTTAAAATCTTTATAACTTAGGTTTTTAGAAGTTTTAGTAGTTTCATTTTATTTTTTATTGTTTTTGTTCAATTTTTGTTATTGAATGGCTAGGTGTGCTTAAGGTGGGATCAATGCATGAGGTGCCTAAGCAAGAACTTGAAGAGAAAAGCTCAAAATCTTCGTGAAAGTAAGACGTGGAAGTTGCACAAATGTGCATACATACATGCATGGCGGTGCTTGAGCTTGGAAAAGTCATGTAGAGAATCCATTGATGCACGATTGTGCACACATACTTGCATGGTTGTGCTTGATTTGAAGATGATCAAGCCTACCAAAGTTCAGTATAGGCACGACTATGTGCCTAGACTTACACGACTATGCCTGATTACTTAAAGTTTTGGCGATCCAAGCACGTACAACCGTGCGCATTAAGGTGCACAGTCGTGTGCCTCGAAGGAACTTAAAATAGGAAAGTTGATTCTAGGATTTTTTGAGAAACATTATAAATAGTGATGTTTTTCCTCTTGAAGAGAGGTTGGCTAGTCTTAAGAACAATAGAGTTTTATTTTTATTTCTGAAGAACAAAAATTTTAGTTTATCTTTTGGTGATTTTTCATCTACTCAAAGATTGCTTTAAAAGTAGAAGATTAAAGTTACGATTGCAAACATATTTCAAGAGAAGGAAAATAAAAAGGGTTTTCTCTTTCAATTATTCTCTTTGTGCTTAATTTATTATATTATGATGTGTATATTTGGAATTCTTAATTCTTCTTTTTTTCTTTCTTCAATTTCCATGAGTAGCTAAATTGTTAGTTAGAATTTTTAGACCTGGTTCAAAATATACTTAATTAGTTATGATCCAGATTACTAAATTCTTATTCCATGATTGTCATTGAACTTAATGCTTTCTTTGGACTGATCATCCTCTAAATTGATCTAGACAATAGGGTTCGATTGAGAGATTGACTCTATTGAGAATACAATAATAATCTATTGATTCAATTGAATTAGTTGAGAGATAATTTAATTGTTAATAGTCCCTTGAATAGCTTGGCTTCAATATTGAAAATAACTAATTGCTTGAGTTAGTGAGAGCTAAATAATCGAATAGTTGTTATAATCAATAAATTGTGAGAGTGCTTGAGAGAGACTTTCATAATTCAAAAATGCTTGGGAAATGGAATGGAATTAATAATTGAGATGGATATTAATGTGAACTTTAGATAAATTAAGCCGGGGATAAAAACCCTAACATTCATTTAATTGGTAAAGTTAAACGTAGTTAGAATTAGTTGTTTAAATTTAGTTTAATTTAGCAATAATCTTACTCGACTATCTAAACAATTGAATACAAAGAGTAATTCAATAATCAATTTCCATTCCCCATGGGATCAATATTTTTTACTACTTGGACGACTACATGCGCTTGCGGATCACAACCACCAAAACTCAAGCATAATTCACCATTTTAAACATGATTTCCTAAAAAGTAATGTCTAATGCCAATATGTTTGGTTATAAAATGTTGGATGGGATTTTTACTAAGGCTTATAGTACTTGTGTTATCACATTTGAGTGGATTGTGATCAACATCAATGTCATAATCCTTAAGTTATTATTTTTTTCACAAGACTTGTGAGTAAAAATAACTAGCCGCTACACATTTGGCTTCGGCGGTGGATAAAATAACTAATTTTTTACTAAACCAAGATACTAAACATTTACCTAAGAATTGGCAAGTTCCGAAAGTGCTCTTCTTATCAAGCAAACTACCAGCAAAATCTACATCTAAATAGTTAAATGTATTGCTCCTAGGATACTAAAGTCCTAAATGAAATATACTAATAAGATACTTAAAAATTCTTTTAATGGCATTTAATGAGATTCTTTAAGATTAGATTGAAACCTAGCACATAAACATGTAACAAATATGATATTTGGTCTACTAGTGGTTAAATAAAAGAGGGATCTAATCATACCTTGTTAATGCTTTTCATTAACCGGCTTTCCACTTTCAACCATCCCTAGCTTAGTTAAGGTGCTCATTGGAGTCTTGCTAGCCTTGGCACTTTCCATTCTGAACTTTTGATAATGTACCTTTTGTACTTTACTTGGTTGATGAAAATCTCATCTTTACGTTGCTTAATTTAAAGTCCAAGGAAGAATTTGAGTTCTCCTATCATGCTGATCTCAAGTTCACCTTGCATCAACTTAAAAAATTCTTCACACAAACAATGGTTAGCAAAACCAAATATAATGTCATCAATATAAATTTTCATAATAAGTAAGTCATTGTTAAATTTCTTTCTTAAAAGGGTTGTGTCAATTTTTCCTTTAGAGAATCTCTTCTTTAATAAAAAGCTACTCAACCTTTCATACCAAGCTTTAAGATCTTGTTTCAAACCATACAATGCCTTGGTTAATTTAAAAACATAATTTGGAAACTCATAATTTTTAAAACCTAGAGGTTGTTTCACATATACCTCCTCTTGAATAAAGCCATTCAAAATTGCTTTTTAATATCTATTTGGAAGAGTTTGAAATCCATATAAGATGCAAATGCAAGTAACATCCTAATGGCCTCTAACCTTGCAATCGGGACAAAAGTTTCATCATAATCAATATCATTTTCTTGATTATAACATTTGGCTTCTAATCTAGCATTGTTCCTAGTTATGACATCTTATTCATTTAATTTGTTCTTACACATCCATTTGGTGCTAATAATAGGATGATTTTTAGGTCTAGGAAATAAGTTCCAGGCTTGGGATCCTCCTTCTCTTGAATGCTCATCTCCAAGAAATCATCTACAATATCATCACAAACCACATCTTTTCTCGGATTAAGGAGATCAGATTCATCAAAGACAGCATGCATTTACTCTTTAATAATCAAGGTTCATTTGTTAAAGACTCTATAAGCTTTACTAGAGGTATTAAAATGCCTTCACTAACTTTAGAGTCAAATTTTACTAGATTTTTCTTAGTGTTTAATATGAAGCATTTGCAATCAAACATTTTAAGATACAAAATCTTGGGTTTTCTATTATTCTAAAGCTCATAGAAAGTTTTATTTAAAATTGGTCTTTTAAAAAATCAATTTAAAATATAGCATGCGATGTTAATGGCTTTCGCACAAAAGTATAAAGACAAATTATATTCATAAAGAATTGTTCTAGCCATTTCCACCAATGTTCTATTCTTTCTCTCAACTACCTCATTTTGTTGAGGATTTCTAAGTGAAAATAGGAGTGTAAAATACCATTTTCATCACAAAAAGCCTTAAAATGTTCATTTTCAAATTTAGTTCCATAATCATATCTAATGCTAATAATGCAAAAATCTTTTTCTTTTTGAATCTTTTTTGTAAAACTTTTGAAAGCATTAAAAGTATCATTCTTATGAGTTAAGAAACACATCTAAGTAGATCGAGAATAACCATCAACAAGTATAAATGCATAGTGCATTCCACCTAAACTAGCTACTCTAGTAGGTTTAAAGAAGTCCATGTGAATTAGTTATAGAGGCTTAGAAGTTGACACTTTATTTTTTAGTTTTAAAGATGACTTCCCTTTTTAACAAGCATCATAAGTCTTATTTTTTTATGAACTTGAGTTTAGGCAACCCATCCATAAGTTCACTCTTGCTAAGTTCATCTAACAACTCAAAATTGGCATGTTTTAGTCTTTTATATCAAGTCTAAGTGTCATAGGAAATAGACATTAAGCATTTAGAGTCTTTGTTAACCACTTTATTCAATTCAATAACATAGACATTATCAATTTTTTCACTTCTAAAAACTACTTTGTCATCATCTAGCCTACTAACAAAGCAATTTTTAGGATAAAAAAATTAGTTTATTTCCCATGTCATACAGTTGACTAATACTAGGTAAGTTATATTTCAATCCATCCACAAATAATACATGATGAATAAAAAGATTTTGAGGATTACCTATTTCGCCAATTCCTACTATCTTCCCTTTAGAATTGTCTCCAGATGTCACACTTCCTCCATCTTTTGCCTCAAAAGTATTAAATTGGCCTTTGTCTGCCATCATATGTCTTGAACATCACTATCTAGATACTATTAACTTTAGGTCTCAGTGGACTTTAAGTACACCTACATAATAATAACTTAAATACTCTTTTGAACTCAAACCTTAAGTGGTCTAGGTTGCTTAGTCTCAAAATAATCCATAAGCAATAGTTGCAAGTGCCATCTCCTATAGTAATATATATTGCTAGTGTGCCCAAGAGCATACAATAGAAACATCTCATATTTGTAAATCTATTGGATCTAGAAGTATATGATTTCTTGAATATTGCATATATTTTCTATGAGAGACAGTGGTCCTATGTTATGCATGTGAATATTGTGTATGTCTCTCAAAGGCCTTTTAAGTCTTAAAGGGCACATAAGACATGCATTCATAAGAGTAGAAAATGATTTTATGGAGTAGCATACTTAAGTGTCTGTCTTTTTATGTATATGAAAGTATGCTTGGGTTGAGGTCTCTTAGTTTAAGCTTTGGACCTTTGAGCCATAAGGGTATGAACCTTAGGAGGCTTGTTATAGGCTCTTGGTGATTAAGATGTCTTAGCTTTGGGAGCTTGAGTCTTATCACTTCCACTAGAAGCTAAAAAGGAATCATGTTTAGCTTTGACAAATCTTTATGAGAGTTGATAATGAGGAGGCTCCTTAGGAATACCCAAGTCTATATGTGTCACCATAAAACTTTTGAGATTTTAAAAGATTATTAAGGATTTCTTTTAGAGATAGAGTTTCTCAAATCCAAAACTTCTTTTAAAACTTTTCATTTTCATTTGTAGCTTTCTCAATTTCATATTTCAAAGGGCCAGAAACTTTAAAATCATTTGCAAGTTGTTTATTAGATAAAATAACTTTTGAAAATTCATTTTTCAAATTCTCAAATTCTTTAAACATTTTAGAAAGCTCTAATTTATAAAGTTTTTTCTTTAAAAGTAAACTTTTGTGTTTTATCATAAGCTTGCTCACAATAGAGCTCTCATTATCATCATCACCACAATCATCATCATAATTATCATAATCATTACAAGAAGAATGAGAAGTATAGGGTACCTCTTTGTTATTCTCAATTTCTATGCAACAAAGGTTGACCACTTCTTGTTGCTCCTTTTTTTCGCTTTAGAGGAGTCATCCCATTTAGCCTTGAACGTTTTCCTCTTATCCTTTACTCCCTTTCCTTTAAACTTCAACTTGGGACATTCACTCCTAATGTAACCTAGTTTTTTGCATTCATAACAAGTCACTTCTTTGGCTTTCTTTGCATTATTCTTTTTTATTGTCTTTTTGTTTTGAGAACTTCTTTTTTCTTAAGAGCTACTTGAAGCTTTTAGTGATCTTGGCAATCTCATAATCATCTTCACTTGAGTAAAAAATACTCTCTTCTTCACTATCTTCTTGTATGGCCTTTATAGTTATCCCTTGCTACTTTTCATCTTTCTTTTCTTTCTCATCTCCTTTTTACTTCAAGGTAAGCTCATATGTCAATAACTTTCCAATAAGAATAGAGAGTGTTGATAAATCATGAGTTCTTCTATTGAAGTGACTCTAAATTTCCAATCCTTCTTAGGTAGTATTCTTAAAATCTTTGTGTTCACTTTCTTCTTAGTGTAGTGCTTTCTAAGCTTCTTGGTGTAGTGCTCATCAGTGCTTGACCCTGAGATGTGGATCATCCAAGGCACATTAGCATGTCATACTTCTCCTGTTCGAACCAAGGTTTAAAACCAAACTTCTCTTCAGGAGGATAGATGGGGTGATTCAGGTGAGATCCAATGTAAATCCAACTTTCTATTCACTCGTGGGATCCAGGTGGTCCGAGACTTGCAAGAGTAGAGATATAATTTTTGTCCTTTTGATTTAAATAAGATTTCTTCTGCTTAACGGATAATGATTTACTACCTATGGGAAATTCTTTCTCGTTTTAGTTTTAAATTGAAAATTGAGGTGATGGGAATTGAAAATGCTCGATTGTCTTCTTCAACAAAAGGTTCATTTATATACGATAATCACATTGTAGCGGGTATAGTTTAGTGGTAAAAGTATGATTCGTTCTATTAATTTTATTCTAATAGTTAAGGGATCCTCGACTGCTTATTCCGGTGAAAAACTTTATTTCTTAAAAAGATTTAATCCTTTACCACTTAATGAAAATTCAAGGAAGAATATACATTCTTGCGATTTGTATCCATTTTTTTTCCTTGAGGTGGAAAATTCGCCCGCCTAGTTTTATCAATTTGCAAATTCTTCCCGAATTAGTTAAAAGAATGAAATTGGCTGATATTATGACAATACTAGGTAGTATAGCTATCATTATGGGGAAAGTTGATCGTTGAAATGATAATTGATACAACAGAAGTACATGCTATCAATTCTTGTTCTAGATTAGAATCTTTAAATGAGGTCTCTGTCTATGGAATTATATAGGTGTTTGCCCCTATTTTTACTCTTGTATTGGGAATCACGCTAGGCATACTAATAATTGTATGGTTAGAAAGAGAAATATCCGCAATGATACAACAATGTATTGGACCTGAATATGCCGATCCTTTAGGAGTTCTTCAAGCTCCAACGGATGAGACAAAACTACTTTTCAAAGAAAACAAATTTTCCCTCTAGGGGGAATACTCGTTTATCACAAAAAAGCTAATGTATTAAAGCATCAATACCAATGGATCTATAATTAAACAAATTCATTCAGAAAACAAAAAATCAAGATCCTCGAGCCAATAAAGATTGAGAAGATTGACTTAAGAACAAATTTCATTAGGCTCCATTGTAAAATTAAGACCTAACCATTAATGAAGAGGCAATGAGAACAACGGAACTGTAAATACATAAGATTTTTTTGAAAACAAATCGTAATGATTTATTGGGGGATAGCGAAAGGAACCAGAAGACATTCCATTTATTCTGAAAGATCATGGATCATCTCTAGAAAGGAAATACATATTGATGAAAGAGTGAATATTCGTCCGTAAAGTTTTTTTGATTATAATTATGATATCAGATCGCTAATTTTTAGAAATCTAGTAAAATAATCTAAAAAAATTGTTATAAGATTATAACAAAAACAAGATTATCAAAATAAAATGATTATAAAAATAAAATAGAAAAAATTATCTATATCTATAATATTATAATAATAATAAATATTTATAATATAATAAAAATTAAAAAAATTATAGTAAAAATTAATAAAAATAATAAAACAATATTATAATAAAAATAATAATATTATCTATTTAATTTATATATTAATATTTATTTATATATTATAATATATTCATTATATATTATATTATATTATATTTTTATATATTATATTTTTTATTTATATAGTATATATTAATTATTATAATGAATATTTATTTATATATTAATATTAGCTATTTACATATTTATTATTTATATATTTATTAATTTAATTATTTATATATTAATATAATATTATAATATTATCTATATATAATTATATAATGAATATAATATATATAATTAATAAATATAATTATATAATGAATATAAATATAATAATCAATAAATATAATTATAATAATTAATATATATATATATATATAATAAATATATAATATATATATTAAAATATAATAATATATTTAAAATTAAATTTTATTGTATAGCCTGTAGAGACATAAATTATTTGATCTCATTATAATAATTTGAAAAAAAAAAAAAAAAAAAGAAGAAGCTAGATTACAGATGTTGTCCAAGACATATAGGAATATGTGTTCAATCATATATTCTTTTCTCCTGGGATGGGCCCCCTCCCCCACTTTGGTAAAAAAAAAAAAAGTAGACAATTTTTTTTTTTTAATTTTTAGGAAAAGGGTGTGTTACCCCTGTAGGGCTGAGCATAGAATGAAGAAAATATAGAATCAAACCGAAATTTCAAATTAAAAGAAATTAAAATTGTATCAAATTAAATAATTTTAATCCCAAATTGAACCGAACCAAATTTTATGACTGATTTAGTACAATACTAGATATTTATAAAAAATCAAATCGAGAATCGTATCAAATCATGCCGAAACCGTACCGAACCAAAAACAATATATAGTACATAGATATTAATAAATAGTAGTAAGTAGTAACTTAATTATATACTTTTAAGTATATTGTCAAGTAAAATACATGTATATAATAATATATGATAAAAATTAATATGTTTTGTAATTAAAATATAATAAATAAATTACTAAAAAATATTTTTATAAATTTTATTATTATTATTATTATCATTGTTACTACTAGTACTACTACTACTACTACTATTCAATTAACAAGTAAAAATATGAAATATTATTATATTACAAATTGAACTTAAAATATAGAAATAAAAAATTTGCATTGTATAGTTTCAAATAATTCAATTAACAAATAAGAATATGGAATGTCCATTACAACACTTTTTAAACTTAAAAATATGAGAAATAAGAATATTATTATTATTATTATCATCAACAAACAACTAAAAATGTGGAATGCCCATTATATTTCAATTTAAACTAAAAATATACAAATAAAAAAATCAACATTGTATAATTTAAAATTTTATAATTTTTAATTAAAATATATTGTTATTATCATATTCTACAACTTATTAATTATTATTTTTAGTAAGTAATCTAATCTTATTGATGTTATTTAAATTAATGAGCTAAATAATATTATTATATTTAATATCTTATTAATTATTATTGTTATTAAGTTATATAATCTTATTGATATTATTTAAAATTAATGAGCTAAATAATATTATTATAATTATCATCTTGCTAAATAATATTATATAGACAAATATATTATAGATAACCAAAACGACGTAGTTTTACCCAAAATTATGTCGTTTTGAGTAAGTAGTGACCTTACAAATAAAAATAGTAGAAAGATTATTTTTATTAATTAAAAGATATTGCTATATTATTGCTATTAAGTAATTTAATTTTATTGTTCTTATTTAAAAATAATGAGGTAAATAATAATAATAATAATAATAATTATTATTATTATTGTGTGTGTGCATTTATATATATATATAGTTTTAATTTGTGAATAATAAATATAATTTTAATTTATTTATGGATATTTTGGAATTCCTGTTTTGGAGCTAGTCTACGGGATAGAAGACAATTGTCCTAATCATTGGGCTACAAGCGCTGGGCAATTAAATTGCCTTTTGATTAAGGAAAGTTAAATTGGCTTTTCCACCCAAGCGGCACCCAGGATAAACGGAGGTAATTATTTTTAATTATTTGAATATATTAGTAATAATAGAAAAGTATGGACATTTTAAAAAATAGGAGGTGTTTTTTTGACATTTATGTACAGATCTTTTTTTTTTTGTGGGTCACAGAGCGATTCAGTAGACAATTCTTCTGGGCCTGCCTTTTCGAAGAGCGTGATGAACACTGCAGAAAAACGAGCGTGGGCCTGAATGAGGAAGAAAACAAATCCGAAAAGGTCCAACAATTGTGCACATTGATGACGTAGGTCACTTTAAGTGCCCTTTTGAAGGGGATGTAATTTTCTCTTTGAGCAAATGTATGTCTCTGCCTTAAGTTGCACTCCACTCTTTTTGCACTGCCCTGCCTAAGTCCTTGTTACATAAAGGGCTCTATGCCCTATAAAATGCACAGGAAGGGTCCCCTGTCCGTATTTACACATGGAATACTTTTATCTTTTACCGGAACTCTTCTATCATGTAATCATTGGCTATATATTGGTATAGCTCCTAAATGAATTATTACTTCTTTTTTTTTTTTTTTTTTTTTGGAAAAAAGTTCAATTTGCACCCAGCACCTCTGTTTTTATTTTTTTATCCAATCGATACTTCTGATTTGAAAAATGAAAAATATTAAAATTTTACTGGTTACAATTAAATTTTATAATTTTTTTAGTATAATTAAATCCTATAAATTAATAAAAAAACTAATTTTGACAGATACTAATAAATAAAATTGATAATTTTTTTAGAAATATATATAAAACCTAATTATTAAATTTTAAAAGTTTTCAAACTATAAAATAATTTTTTTACTTTTTCTTAAATTTTTTAAATTAAGTGATATAAATTTCAAAAAATGACCAAATTTATTCGTTAATGTAAATATCAAATTGATAATTGACATAAAATTTAATTTTAATGGTAGAATAAAATTTTTAAAATTTTATTCATTAGTTTAAATTTTTAAATTTACACAATAATTTTTAAACCTACACAATAATTGATAAATAAAATTTTTTATTCAACTATTAAAATTAAATTTTAGGTCAATTATCAATTCACTATTTATATTAACAAATAAATTTGGTCATTTTTTTAAAAAAATTTATATCACTTGATTTTAAAATTTTTTAAAATTTAAGAAAAATTTAAAAAATTTATTTTATAGATTGAAAAACTTTTAAAATTTAATAATTATGTTATATATATATATATATATATATATTTAAAAAATTATCAATTTAATTTGTTAGTATCTGTTAAAATTAGTTTTTTATTAGTTTATAAGACTTAATTGTACTAAAAAAAAGTTATAAGATCTGATTGTAATCAGTAAAGTTCCAATATGCTCCACTTTTCAAACCAGAAGTTCCGATTGGACAAAAAAAAAAAAAAGAGATGCCAATGTGCTTTTAGGTCACAAATCTAGAGTGTAAATCGGACCTTTTCCCTTTTTTTTTTTTTTTGAACAAGCAAAATGAATCATTACACATTTTATGTTAAAGTATTTGATGATTATTGAAGGAAAATCATAACTTATTCCTTGCAATGAGAAATTAAGATGACCAATGGACCTAAATATTTTTTATTTAGGACATCTTCAACCTAAAACACTAAATTGGTGCGAATTTTGTACTATTTTAGTGTATTTGCTGTAATTTGATGGGATAATTACTATTACCCTTGAGGTTTGATTATAATTACTACTCCACCTATTATTTTGAAAAAATAACTAAAAACCCCCCTCAATTTTGAATTCATTAAACAATTTTCCCCGTCCGATAAAAACAGAGTTAAATGACATAAAAAGACATATTTACCCTCATACTTAATTAAATTCATAATATTATACCATATATACTTAATTTTTTACAAAAAATCATTTATTAAATTAATATTAGAAATAATAAAAAATAAATTTAATTAATTACATTAAAAATTATAACTTCAACAAAAAATTTATTTTTTAAAAAAAATTAACTGAAATAAAAAAAAGATATATTTATTCTCATTTTATTAAATCTGTAATATTATATAACACTTAATTAACTTTTTGTTCTCATTGTTTTTTTTGAAAAGTTTAATTCACCTTTTATACATTATTATTATAATATCTAAAAGTAATAAAAATTTTAAGCTATGATTTAATTTAACCAAATCAAATTAAATTAAAATTTAACCAAAAATTTTCATTAAAAATCAAATAACGTAAAATACATGTTTATTCTCAATATTTGATTACATTTATAATATTAAACAATATTTAATTTATTTTTTAAATTGTACAGCTTTTGCACTGTTACAATATAAAAGTATATAAAATTTAAATTATTCTTTAATTAATTGAATTAAAAAATAAAAATTTCTTAACAAAATGGTAAATTATTACTTAAAATTTTTAACAAAACATTAAATTGCATAAATATTTGTATTTTATTTTCAAGAATATTTGTAAATTTTAATTATAATTAAAGTAAATTCAAATGCAAGGGTATTTTTGGCAATATTGACAATCTGACCTTTGACTAACAGTATATTTCAAGAATATTTTTATACTTTTTAACGGAGGGGGAAAATTTTAATGAATCTAAAATTGAGGGGGGTTTTTAGTTATTTGTTCAAAATAATGGGTGGAGTAGTAATCATGATCAAACCTCAGGGGGTAATAGTAATTATCCCTAATTTCATCTCCAATCCATAACATCAATTTTCACTGCACAATAAATATTCTCGATACATTCTTTTATATCTCTTATTTTTATTACTTCTTTACTTTTTATTATCTTTACATATTGCAATCATATTTTTTATTTTGTACATATTCATCCAATTTAAATATTATTAATATTTATTTATAAATATTATATAATTAAATATTATAATTATATTAATAAAAATGTAATTAAATTATGGATTATCTTAATTCAACTTTTATATATGTGAAACTAAAATTTAGTAAAAATAATAGTAAAATAAACATTAGATTTAATTATAAGTAATATAAAGGGAAAAGGTTCATTTTTGCTCCCAACGTTTTGGGCGAGGCTCAAATAAGCCCTCCATCGAATTTTAGGCTCAAATATACTAGGGTTTACCGTTTTTGGTCCATTTAAGCCCCTTTTTAACAGAAGCCAAACTTCAAATCCAAACTCCCGTCAACTCCTCTCCATATGGACCCCACATCACCCAACTTGGGTCCACCTTAGCACTGCTTGAAGACTCTTTCTTAAAAATTACAGGCCTCTTTTTTTTTTTTTTCCTTCGGTGCCCACTATTTCTCCTCCTCCTCTTATCCATCTTCTTTTTCCTTCTCATTGTTTTCATCGCCTTCTTCCTCGTAATTTCCTCAATTATCATCATCTTGTTCTTCGATTATTCTCTTTGTTTCTTGCTACTACTTATGAAAATGAATTATACAAAGGTTTATTATAGAGAGCAGCAAACAAATAGAAGAGTGCCTCCTCCAACCACAGCCACTCGCCTCTCTCCCCTGTTATTTTTACTAGCTGATGAAGCCCAATTTCAGTTAAGATTTTTTTATCAATTTGCAATTAGGTTTTTCTTAATTTCTTTTAAAGTTTTAATTTTTAAAATCTATAGAAAAAAAAATAATGATTATTTTTTTTGGCTATCCGAACATTAATAACAAAGGTATATATATTTGAGATTTCTGCGTTAATTCTTGCATTTGCTTTTGACCCTTCTCATCTCTTATTCTTTTTAATACAATTTCTTAAATTTCTTGTTCTTCACCAGCATCAATTCTTGTTTTTCTTGATTAGGGTTGATTCCCAGTAGCTTCCTTTCTTTTATCTTATTTTCTTTGTTTCTCTTTAATTTTCCAAAAAAAATTGGAGATTTATGGACATATATCATTTTTTGTTTGGTGAGTGCTTATGTAATGTGAGGGAGATTTTTGGTGTGGCGGTTTGGCGTATTTGGTTATGGCGGAATCATAGGGTATTCAACCAGGATCCATGGCAAGGAGACAAAGTTCTGCATATTCAGTGGATTTGCATATTCATTGTTGCGCTAAAGAAATTTGTAGCTCTATAAACTCTCTGAACGAGTTTATTGGGTGCAAATAAAAACAGAGTAGCTAAGTTTGTTTCCTGGTTACCACCTCCTATGGATTGGTACAAGCTCAACACTGATGGGGCTTTAAGCAAGAAAGACATGTTAGCTTCGGCAGGGGGAGTCATAAGGGATTCGAATGGTATGTGTTTGGGTGGTTTTCCAATTAACATCAGGTCTTGTTCTATCACTGACACCAAACTGTAGGGAATTGATGGTTTGAATTCATTGGCCTGGGAAATGGGTTTGAAGAAGGTGCAAATAGAAACTGAGCATATCATCAGCGGGATTCAGGACCTAATGAACAATTAGTGGGAGGTTCATCTTCAATATGTTTTTAGGGAAGGAAATGTGGTAGCGGATAAGCTAGCAGATTTTACGAAGAAGTTGTTATGATTCTCAAAAAATCAGGGACTCATGATCAGAGGGCTTGTGCATTTGGTGCTCCACATCAAAAATTGGCGCATGATTTTGAGACTCAATTAGAAGAAAATAGTACTGATAGTAGCAACAGTAATGCAAATGCTGGATATATAAATGGTCATAGGATTTATCAAGGTGGAAAACCTCTCACTGGAAATGTCATTGTTGTTGTTGATGTTGATGAGGGTATGTCTCAATTCTCACATATTTTGTTTAGTTATCATTTGCCTTTTGGGTGCCTGGTTTGAATGCTTTTTTTTTTAAGTGCAAATGTTATATGGTGAAGAGTGTACTAGCGAAGGTCATATTCATATTACATATAGAGAAGTCTTTAGTTTATCAAAATTTGACTTGGTAAACATCTTAAGTTTGTTTTGCTATTGGGTGGTGATGTTGCATTGTTGGTATTCTCCAATTTGTTTAAGGATTTCTGTATACATTTAGCTGCTGGTTCTACTTGAAAATTTATTTTCTGGCCCTTTTTTTCATTATTTGAGTTTTTCCTTCTACTTTGTGGAGGAGAAGTAGTAGGCACTGAAGGAAAAAATAAAAGGGGGGGGGGCTGTAATTTTTAAGAAAGAGTCTTCAAACAGTGCTGAGGTGGACCTATATGGAGATGAGTTGGGTAATGTGGGGTCTATATGGAGAGGAGTTGAAGGGAGTTTGGATTTTAAGTTTGGTTTCCATTAAAAAGGGGCTTAAATGGACCAAAAACGGTAAACCCTAGTATATTTGAGCCTAAAATTCGATGGAGGGCTTATTTGAGCCTCACCCAAAACATTAGGGGCAAAAATGAACCTTTTCCCTAATATAAAATATCACAATTTATTTAATAAAAACATATAAAACGTATAAACAATAATACATTCAAATAATTTTATATTCTTTAATTAAAAATAAAAAAAATAATTATCCCATTCAAAAGGAAACTAAAATAATGTAAAGTTAAAATTGGTCTCAAATATTACAAGTGTAAAAGTATATAACATATTTTGTAATTAACCAAAAGAAAAGAAGTGAGCAGCGTTTGGTGTTGGTGAACAATGCATAACAAATTTATTGTGGCACTGTTCACCAACATCAAGTTGATGTTGGATTCGGCGCCACGTTGGAGTCATAAAATACCAAAAGTATGCACAAATTTGGTGTTTTCGGCATACATTGGAGATGGCCTTATTTATGATTCAACCTAAGCCATGTGTGTATATACGTGTATGTGTGCATTTGATTATATATATAAATTATATTTTTAAATAAAAATTATGTATTATAAATGTCACGACTCGAACCCCAACGACACGTGATTGGTACTAGGGAATGGGAAAACGTGAAGCTTCCGATACCTGTAATAAGCTTTTAGAATTTTCACTTAAAAATTTTACTAACTTTAAAATTTTAAATAAAATCCGACAGAATTGCCTCTGTACTGGGGCAAAACCAAAACTTGTAAAATACAAATAAACACTCCCAATATTTTCAACCACCACTACTACTTCATCTTAACACAATAACCAACACCAAATATAGATTCATCACATTATATAGTCATAATAATACGTACATCCAAATTAAACCAATTAAATCAAAAATACAACTTATTAACATAGTTGAACTACTGCAATATCTAGAGTACAAGTAGAAAATATCAAACATCAATGGGACCTACATAATATAGTCAGGGAAAAATAAACTTGGCGTAGCAGAGAGTGACTAGACTTTTGACTCTGAAAATTTTGAAAAATAATTGAGGTGAATCCGATATCGCTGAGTGAATTAATGTTATAAAATGCATGTTGATTTTCAAGATACATATTTAAAACCATTAAAGTTATTAAATAAATGAATATTTGAAATCCCTTTACTTTGCTAAAAAACTTTTTTTATAAAAATATACTTTCCAAAATTATTTCAAAATTTATAAAATCTCTTTACATAAAAATGGCTTATGCGAAAATAATATTAAATAATAAAATAAAACCTTTAGTGTGAGTTTATGGTAGAACCCTAAACCTCAAACCTACTAGCCTTTCGGCTCTCCTAAATTCAAATGACTGTTATCCTAAGAGATCATGCTCAACCGAGTTACAGCCACATTCAAGTCACTAATTTCAATATCGATGCCCCAAAAGAACAAGCTCAACCGAGGCCCATCTCAACTCCGGCCTGAGAGATCAAGCTCCACCTAGCTTAATCCAAAATACTGCATGAGAGAACAAGCTCCACCGAACCCAATTCATATCATTGCCTGAGAGAACAAACTCAACCGATCCCAATACTAACACATATCTTACCCAAGATTAAACCCGTGCGAACATGGTTCTAGTGGCACCCACCAGGTAGCACGTTCTATCAGTCCTTCAAAACATGTTTATATTACTAACAAAATAAAATAAAATAGAACTAGAACATCTTCCTGAAATTCTTAACAATAGTAAAACAAATAAATCATGTGGTATATATATATATATATAGGCTCTTGCTATAGTGCAAATATTTGTATATATGCAATGAAATTAGAGCCGTTAGATTTATTTTTATTTAATTATAATCAATGATTATTTTTGTATACCAATACCTATAAAATATATCAATAGTTGTAATTAAATTAGTAGTAATCTAACGGTTCTAATTGCATTTGTATATTGTAGAATGACTCATATATATATAGTAAAATCCACAATAATAATTATATCATCATTATTATAGTGAACGAAATATTCAACTTTACAATATTATATTCTAATTATGCATATTTTCAACATACATTTTATAAAATTAACTCACAGGTGGAGCACGCTGGCCGATGTGTTCTCAGCTGCCTAAGCTCTGCGGCTTCCCCTCCGAAACTATCTAAACAACCAAAATATGTATTTAATAAATAGTTCTGAATAAATTCCTAATAATTCTAGAAAATTATAAAAAAAAAATCAAGGAATTATCGAAATAATTATACGAACACTATAAATAATTAATTTTGAGACTTAAAGAATATTTTCAATTGGTCAATATTCCTCGCCGGAATTCAAGTGGGACCCATCAAATTTCTCACTAGAAATACATCACCAAACCAAACTAAACATACCAATACATTCATAAAAATTTATAGAACACAAATATAGCCTCAAATACACCAAATAAAACACTAAATTAAAAAGATCGAAGAATAAATAGAAAATTACTAGAAAAATTCAAAGAAATCAAAAATGGTGAAAATCAGATGTGAGGTTGACATCTATGAACTCCTGAGGTGATAGGAATAAGCTGCCAGTGGTAGTTTTAGCTGAACGGCGACGACGTGGCCGTTCGGACAATGACAACTTGGACAGAAATTTCAGAGCCAAAACTGAAGCCTTCTATACTATTTTTTATGAAACAAAGACCATTAGTACATAGAGAATATTGAAAAATGTCTTTAGTTAAAATTTCATGGTGATCGGAGGTTGTTTGGCCGATGAATGAAGGTGGAGAGGGTGACAAGTGCTATAGTGTTAGGTGGGGAAGTGCAGGGGTCTTAGGGTTATTTGGCAACTATCAGGCTTTAAACTGAAGTGGCACTGGCAAATTACCACTTTGGTCCCAATATTTTCTATAAAATATCCATTTAGTCCTTCCACTTTAGTTTCTGAATAATTGCCAAAAACTAAATGAGTTAACACCTCACAATAACCCAATGACAACCCAATAATAATAACAACAACAACTCAATAACAAAATAACAACTCAGCAACAATCCAACAAGAACAACAATAGATATATACATCCTTCCCCCCTAAGAAAATTCATCCTCAAATTTTAAAATCTTACCTCAAACTTTAAATAGGTAAGGGTATTGACCTTGTATGTTTTCCTTTGTTTTCCAAGTATAGTCCTCTATTGTATGATTGCTCCACAATACCTTTACTATAGGAATTTCTTTAGTGGGAAGCTGGCGAACTTGCAGATCCACAATTGCCATTGGATACTCTTCATATGACAAATCTTCATTGAGCTATATTATTTGTGGCTGAAGGATGTGAAGGATTAGAGATGTACTTACTCAACATGGAAATATGGAACACTGGGTGAATCCGAAACAATTTTGGTGGCAACATCAATATATAAGTCACCTCTTCAACTTTGGAGAGAATCTCAAAAGGTGCGATGTATTTTGGAGTTAGCTTACCCTTTTGACCAAGTCTCATTACTCCTTTCATCGATGACACCTTCAAAAATACCATATCTCCCATAGAGAATGATACATCCTTCCTCTTAGGATCTCCATAACTCTTATGTCTACTAAAAGCTGTCTTTAACCTCTGCTGGTTGATAGGGATCTTCTCTGAAGTCATTTGCACTAATTCTAGGCCTGTTATTTACCCCTCACCAACTTTCTAATGTAAAAGTGATCTACACTTCCTACCATACAATTCCTCATATAGAGCCATTCCAATACTTGCATGGTAACTATTGTTATATGCAAATTCAATCAAAGGCAAGTGTAAATCTCATTGACCACTAAAGTCCATTACATACATTCTCAACATATCCTCTAATGTCTGAATGGTCCTTTCTGATTGACCATCCATTTGAGGATGAAATGCTATGTTAAAGTTAAGTCTCATACCCAATGCTGTATGTAGTTCTTACAAAAAGATCGAAGTGAAAGTGGCTCCTTTATTAGATACTATACTTTCTGCTACCCTATGTAGGCAAACAATTCGATTGATGTACATTAACTTATTAGTAGTGTACATCTGCTTAATTAAAAAAAGTTAGCTGACTTGGTTAACCTGTAAATTATCACCTAAATAGCATCATAACCTCCAGTTGTATGAAGCAATCCAGTCATGAAATTCATAGCAATCATATCCTACTTTCACTTTGGAATGGGCAACTGTTATAATAATACCAAGGGTTTCTGATTTTCTAATTTCACCTGCTAACATGTGAGACACCTCGATACAAACTCTGAAACGTCTCTTTTCATCCCATTCCACCAATATGTATCTTTTAAATCATGATACATTTTGGTAGAACCTAGATGAACACTATAGGCAGAAAAGTGGGCTTCTTCCATAAGCTCCTTCCTCAAATCATCTATATTTGACACACACAACCTAGTGCCCAAACGTAGTATGCCTTCACTATCAAATTTAAAATCTTTTGATTGACTTTGTTGAACCTCTAATATTATTCTCTATAATTGTAGGTCCCTCCTCTGAGCTGCCTTAACTCTATCTAAGTACACTGATCACACTTTAAATTAAGCCAATAGACATGACTTGGTTATCTTCCATTGTAAACCTTGATCAATCAATTCATGCAATTCTTTAATGATTGTCCTCCTCTCTAAGCTAATGTGAATAAGGCTTCCTACTGACTTTCTACTCAATGCATTAGCTACTACATTACCTTTACCCGGATGATATATAATAGAGCAATCATAGTCTTTTAGGAGTTTCATCCATCTTCTCTATCTCAAATTCAAGTCTCTATGTTGAAAAATATACTCTAAGCTCTTGTGATCAGTGTATGTTTCATAAGTTGCACCATATAAGTAATGCCTTCAAATCTTCAATACAAACACCACTGCTGCCATTTCCAAATAATGAGTAGGATAGTTATGTTCGTGCTTCTTTAATTGACATGAAGCATAAGTAACCACTGTTCCATTCTACATTAATACACACCCTAATCCTACTCCAGAAGCATTATAATATATTATATCATTTCCTGAAGGTAGAGTCAACAATAGAGCTGAAGTCAACCTGTCCTTGAGCAACTGAAAGTGCTCCTCACATTTGTCTGTCCATATAAACTTATCATTCTTCTAGGTTAACATTATTAAAGGTGCGGTAATTTTGGAGAAATCTTTCACAAATCTCCTATAATAACCAGCTAAACCCAAAAAACCCCTTACTTTTATGACTGTTGTAGGTCTTGACCATTCTGTAATGGCTTCAATCTTTTTGGGATCCACTTGTATGCCATCTTTGGATACCACATGGCCTAAGAATGCCACTTTATCCAACCAAAACTCATATTTTGAGAATTTAGCATATAATTGGTGTTCTCTCAGAGTCTGAAGTACCATCCTCATATGCATATTATGTTCCTCCTGACTCTTAGAATATACCAAGATATCATCAATAAATACTATAACAAATTAGTCTAAGAATGGCCTAAACAATTGATTCATCAAATCCATAAAGGCTGCTAGGGCATTTGTTAACCTGAATGACATCACCAATAATTTATAGTGGCCATATCTTGTCTAAAATGCAATCTTGGGTATATTTCCTTTTCTGATTCTCAACTGATGATATCCTGACCTCAAGTCAATTTTGGAGAAACACTGAACTCTTTGAAGTTGATCAAACAAGTCATCAATCCTCAGGAGAGGATACTTGTTATTGATAGTGACTTTGTTCAGCTGTGTCGATACAAAGTCAAAGATTGCTATCTTTCTTCTTCACAAATAACACTAGTGTGCCCCAAGGAGATGTACTAGGTCTAATGAAACCCTTGTCAAGCAGTTCTTGTAATTGCCCTTTAAGTTCTTTCAATCTACAGGTACTATCCTATAAGGTGACATAGAGATAGGATATGTTCTAGGTACAACATCGATACAAAATTCTATCTCCCTTTCTGGTGGCAACCAATAATTCTTCAGGGAAAATATTCGAAAACTCACATATAACTGGCATATTCTCAACTGTCCCCTTATCTGCCTTTGTATCTCTTACCACATCCAAACAGCCTTGACATCCCTTTCTAAGCATCTTTCTAACTATGATTGTACAAATGAGATTCTGAGCCATTGAACTCTTATCACCTTTGAATTGAAATTCCACATTATTTGGGATTCTAAAAATCACATATTTCTCTTAGCAATCCGAAGTTGCATAACGTTAAGCCAACCAATCCATCCTCAAAATCACATCAAAGTCAATTACATCCAATAAGATTATATCCATAAACAACTCTCTACCTTCCACCAACATTGGACAAGATTGAAAAACAATGTCTGTCTCCAACTCATCATTGAGGGGAGTTGCTACAAATAGTGGAACTAATAATTTGGATGGTTACCATCCCATTCTTGAAGCAAAAACATGAGATACAAAAGAATGTGATGCACCAGGATAAAAAAAAAAAAACTCTAGCATCAAGATAACATACTAGAAGAATACATGCCACAACCGCATTGGATGCCTGAGCATTCTGAGGAGTCAGTGTAAAAACTCTGGCCTATCCACAGCCTGCATAAAAACCAGGATCAAATATATAATTTTTGTGTAAATTAGTATTAGTATTAAGTAACTATAATTTCGAGTAAATATAATGAAATAATAATGTTGTATTAAGTAAATAAACATCATTAAATATAATAAAAATTATATATTTATGATTTAAATTAATATTAGCATCAATAACAACATTAAGTAAATACAACATATTAATAAGTAAAAAAATTTTATAAATTAAATTAATCATGAAAATAGTAAAAAATTCAAAAGATGAAACACCATTGATTTATTGATTTATTTTTTCTCTAAGTGAAACATTGAAAAAGCTAAAATTTCACAAAAAATTTTGAGATGCTACAGTGTGAGGTAGATGCTATAGTGTAAGGTACTAGTTCAAAAAAAATATAAATTATTATAAATTGTAGAAATTAAAACTCGATCATAATTAGTTATTTAATTTATAGTTTGAAAAAATAAATATGTAGCTATATAGTGTGGTGGACCGAGCCATTTAGCTATATAGTGTGTTGAGCTTGCCTAGCTCGCGAATTCAACTCAAACTTATCAATAACGAGGTTGAGCCAGAGTTTTGAAAATTTAACAAACTCAAACTCGGCTCAAATTCGTTAATTTTTAAACAAATTGAGTCTGAACTTTTAAAAATTTAGCTCGATTCGACTCAATTACACCCTTATATAAGACAAAAAAATAAATAGCTACCTGCTTTTCTAATGAGCTTATAATAAATTAAAAATTTGGTGGCCAATTCAGAACAATCCCACAATCATAAATTCTTGCAGCTAAGAACTCTTATACTTTTTGTTACCTATATCTATAGTATAATATATCTATAATATAAATAAAATTACGAAGAGCAACAGAAAAAATTATATAAAAATTAGATAATTTAATTTTTTATTAATAAAAATTAAATTAAATACCCATGTTTGCTTATGGATCGAACAATGTAAATTTGTACCGTATTTGCTTCTAGATCGAAAATTGTAAGTTCGTCAAAATTAAGATGAACACGGTTGGAGACATACTTGTGTCTCTGAACATATTTCTTTTTGGAAATATCTTATCGGATAACTTGAAATTCTACACGTCTATATAAGGTTGGACATGACCATATTATTGTCAAAATTAGATTTTCTTTAATAGAACAAGTCCATACCATGGGGCGGCACAATCTTGTGCTCTACCAGAAATCTCTAGAAAATTCCATAAATTCATTTTTGAATTGAAGATATCGCACCATGAACTTATCAAACCTCCAACTAAATTCATATCACAAATTCTAACATATTTTATTGTTATTTACATTTTCTAAATTTCTGTTATTTATTGTCAATTATATAAAAATGACAACGAACTCTTTTATAATTTCTCATTCTTTTTTATTTTTTACTCATTAATTATTATTATTATATATAATTATTATTATGAGTATATAATTTTTATTTAATACTATCACCTAATACTAATATTTAAATTAATAAGTTAGTAAATGAGTCTGCTCGTTAATTGGCTCACGAGTTTGTTCGTGAACTTAAACAAGTCGAGTTTAAGGAAGCTTAGACTCGGCTTGTTTAGCTTACGAGCCTTAAAATAAAGTTCGGATTGTAGAATAAAATTCAGAGAAGAAGAAAAGAGAATTCAAGGGAATTAATTTTCATATATTCCACAAGAGAGTTTACACCCTTTATATGTACATTAATCCTTCCTATACATGAAAAACCTAATTACACACTAATTAGGAGGAACTAATTAGGAGAAATAAAATAACTTCCTAAATAAAGAATAAAGATTTAATTCCTAATACAT
This sequence comes from Mallotus japonicus, assembly GCA_949634005.1. Lineage (NCBI taxonomy): Eukaryota > Viridiplantae > Streptophyta > Magnoliopsida > Malpighiales > Euphorbiaceae > Mallotus > Mallotus japonicus. The sequence continues at coordinate 4,199 of CATIWK010712325.1, read as the reverse complement.
ACAATCAAATCTTTGACTTTCTAGAGCTCACTTCAACACTCCCCCTCAAGTTGGTGAGTGTATGTCAAACATTCCTAACTTGCCAAGTGAGTTGTGGAACATTTTTCTGGATGTAGCCTTTGTAAGGATGTCAGCTAGTTGAGTCTAAGAAGAAACAAATGGAAGATCTATTGTTCCCTGATTCAGATGATCTTTGATGAAGTGCCTGTTAACCTCCACATGTTTAGTCCGATCATGTTGAACTGGGTTATTTGCAATTGCTATGGCTGCCTTATTATCACAATGCAACAACATAGGCTTCGGATGACTTAGTCCCAGATCCTAAACAATTCATTTTATCCAAAGCAATTCACATACACCATGAGCCATTCCTCTAAACTCAGCTTCAGCACTCGATCTTGCTACGACTTTCTGTATTTTGGTCCTCCAGGTGACTAAATTCTTTCCAACGAACATAAAGTCCCCAAATGTTGATTTTCGATCGGTTTGATCTCCGGCCTAGTCAGCATCCATATAACCAATAATTTCATAATCCTTATTTCTCCTAAAAAATAAACCTTTGCCTAGGGAAAAGTTCAGGTATCTTAGCACTCGGTATTCTGCATTTATATGTTCTTTACTCGAAGAATGCATGAATTGACTTACAACACTTACTGCGTAAGCAATGTTCGACCGAGTATAAGATAAGTAAATTAATCTTCCCACTAGCCTTTGATAACGATCCTTATCAGTCGGAACTTGATCTCCTCGGATTGATAATCCATGGTTGACTTCAATTGGAGTTTCGGCTAGTTTACAATCAAGCATGCCCATTTCTGTCAACAAATCCATCCCATACTTTCATTGGCAGAGAGAAATCCCTTGAGCTGATCTTGCAACTTCAATCCCCAAAAAATACTTCAAGTTACTCAGATCCTTAAGTTCAAACTCAGTTGTTAACTATATTTGTAGGGTTGTTATCTCACTCAGATCATTTCCAATGACTACCATATCATCAACATACACAATAAGAACAGTGACTTTACTCGAGTTTTGTTTGATGAATAGCGTATGGTCAGCATCACTTTGTTTATAACCGAGCTTCCTCATAAATGTTAAGAGTCATCCAAACCATGCTCGAGGTAATTGCTTGAGCCCGTACAATGCCCTTTTCAGTTTGTATACTCGGTCAGTGCACCTCATTCCGGGTGGTGGATCCATATACACTTCTTCATCTATGGTTCCATTCAAAAAAGCATTTTTTACATCAAATTGTCATAGTGGCCAGTCTAGGTTGGCAACTAATGAAATAAGGACTCGGATGGTGTTCATTTTTGCTACAGGGGAAAATGTATCTTCTTAGTTAATTCCATACTTCTGAGTATATCCCTTTGCTACCAACCGAGCTTTATATCGATTAATGCTTCCGTCCGGATTCAGTTTTACAGTGAATATCGACCTGCATCCGACCGTTTTCTTTCCCTCAGGAAGTGGAACAAGTTCCCATATGGAGTTCTTCTGCAATGCTTCTATTTCCTCATTCATGGCTTTCTTCCAATCTGGATCAGCTAAAGCCTACTGCACATTACTCGGAATAGATACAGTAGACAATTGATTTACAGTATATGCATGTGATTCAAACAAACGGTTTGTTGATATGAAATTATTGATGGGATATTTAACTTTGGTATTAAGGTTTAGATTATATTTTTTTTTAGGAATCCCTCTATTTATTTTAGAAGGATAATGAGGCTCGGTATTTGAATTTACTAAAGGAGACAAGTTTACCTCATTATGCACATCCGGAGATTCTTCAGCTTCTGGTGTGGATTGGGAAGATGTACTAGCTTAATTATTTTCAGGTTTGAGCAAGATACTCGGACCATCTTCAGTTATCTGTCCAGGTGAAATGCTCAGATCATGTGAGATACTTGGATGTGAGGTACTCGGACTTGGAACAGGTAAGATACTCGGAGTGCTATCTTTAAAGATGCTTTGAACTCTCTCCCCTTGAAGAGAGCACTCAAATTGAGAGAAGTAGGGTGCATTTTCATGGAACTGAACATCCTGGGTTACATACATCTTCGTAGCATTCGGATCATAACACCAATATCCTTTTTGTAGATCAGCATAGCCAATAAAGTTACACCGAATAGCTCATGGATCCAATTTACTGAGTATCTGATGAACATACACCAAGCATCCAAAGATTCGGGGTTTAAGATTATTTAGAGATGGAGATGGGGCAAGCTTCTAAAGTTTCTGAAGAGGCATTTTGAAACCGAGTACTCTTGATGGAGTCCGGTTTATGAGATACGCAGCAGATCGAACAACCTCCCCCTAATATTCCCAAGGAATATTCATGTCAAACAGAGATGCTCGGACAACTTCCAATAGTTGCCTATTTTTCTGTTCAGCTATTCCATTCTGTTCGGGAGTCCTGGTGCAGGAAGTTTGGTGACAAATGCCATGCTCGTGGTAAAAAACTTTAAAGGTCAAGTTAAGATACTCCCCATCATTGTCATATTGCAAGACTCGGATTTTGCACTGGTACTGCGTGGCCACCATTTTGTACAGGTCTTGAAATATAGAACACACATCTCCCTTGTTTGAAAGCAGGGATACCCAGGTCATCTAAGTACATTCATCAATAAATGTTACAAAATATTGAGCACCAGATAGAGTGGAAATCCGAGCAGGTCCCCATACATCAGAATGAATAGTCATAAATGGAAGTTAATTTTTATTATAACTTGGTACATATGAAATCCGGTGGCTCTTTGCCAATTCACAAATATCACACTTGAACTTGGAGTCTGTGATACTCACAAACAATTCAGGCTTTATTTTTCTAAGATAATTAAAAGATAGATGTCTAAGACGATGATGCCACAAAATGATTCGTTCCTTATCCGAGCTGCTTCTAACAACACTATTGACTTGACTTGATTTCTGACTCGGATCACTATGCAAATCAAGATAGTATAACTTTCCACGTTTATACCAGAGCCAAGAATCCGGTGCGTTACAATGTCCTGAAATAAACAATAGTTAGGCCAAAATTTGACAGTATAGTTTAAGGTTTCAGTGATTTGGCCAACAGATAGTAGATTACACGAAAGGGATGGAACAACAAGAACAGTATCTAAATTAAAAGAGTTAGAGTTAGATACTGATCCTTCATGGGTGACATGTGTTATTCCTCCATTAGCAGTCAGAATATTTTGTTGGGTTGATGGTCGGATGGAGGTAAGATGGTGGGTGAAATTTGTCATATGATCAGTAGCACCTGTATCAATAATCCATGTATCATTCCGAGTAAGATTTTTCATACCTGATGTTTCATCAAGAATACCACTTGGTTTTGTGACACTAAAGGTGGCAATTGCAGCTTTTTTGAGGTTTTCTATTGAAATCCCACCATTCCGGATAGCCAACAATTTCATAGCACCATTCCTTGGAGTGTCCAACTTTACCACAATGAGTACATGTATATGTATTGGACTTACTCAGTACTTTCCTTTTGAACTGTGGTCGAGTCTGAGCTGCTATAAGTATTGCAAGGTCTGGTAGAACCTTCGGCTCCTCCATCGTCTGTCGCTGGTTGTGATCCTTACGCGCATATGCATAACTGGACTCGAGATCAAGAGATGGATCCTTCCGTAGTATTTTACTCTGAGCATTATTAAATTCCAAATCAAGTCCGGCTAGGAAAATATGTGTTCGAAGCCAAGTAATATGCTTATGGAGTAATACTACCCCATTAACATCCTCCCCTTGAGCACTCATCTGGGCATCAATCTCCTGAAATATCCCAACCAGCTCATTGTAGTATGTAGGTAATGGCCTACCATTCTAATGTGTAGTAAATGATTTCTGGTTTAACTCAAACAACTGAGTTTCATCAGATCCATCATAGAAGGTTTTTGAGATAGCATCCCATATCTCCTTTGCTGTTTGAAGATGGATGAATCTCTGCATCAACATTGGACTCATAGAATCAATGAGCCAACTTTTTACCCGGTTATTATCAATAAGCCAAGTATCCAAAGCTTTATCTCCCGCAGGTGGTTTTGGCATTGTGCCAGTAAGAAAGCCAGATTTATTTCTAGCTCCAATTCGCATCTCCATGAGTTGAGACCATAGAGGGTAGTTCGTATCATCAAGTATAATTCCAGTAGGAAAGGGAGAATTATCTTGAAGAGTTTGAATGAAATTGG
>CATIWK010712273.1:0-16147 GCA_949634005.1 Mallotus japonicus | reverse complement strand
AAAATTTAAAAAAATATTTAAACTCCTTATTTAATAAAAATGTTAAAGTAAAATTTATCTTCCATTCTTTTAAAATTTATTAATGCTAATATAACATTAAAGAAATTTACCTATAATTTTTATGCAAATTTACTTTTTTTTAAAAAATTGTATATGTTGATATCCCATTTTAAAATATTTAAACTAAATATTTTTATATAAGATGAGATGGAATTCTTAAAAAATTTTAATTATAAAAAATAGAATTTGACGAATTTATACAATTTTTAAAAATATTTGCATAAGAATTATAGCAGTGGCATAGAATGTAAATAAAGCAAAATCAGAGCCCTTTTAATTTACTGCAGTAATGAACCAAACTTGAAGTGGCATGGAACGTAAATAAAGCGAAACTGGAGCCTTTTAAATGTACTGTAACGCCATTTATAATACGACGTCGTTTTCGTTTAGAGTTGAATAGGTAGCGGTGGCAAATTTGTAAATTGAGCAAAGAAAAAGACGATGACAATTTTGTAAACAAGATGAAATCAAGGGTCTCTTATTATACTGTACATAAAATAGTGAAATTTTATGTTCAGCTTTATTAATATAAATAGATATATATATATATATATATATATATATATATATATATATATATATATATATGGAGATCAAACTCCAACACTTCAAGTCCGAAGCTGAAGCCCAAGCAATAAAAAGGAGTCTAAATTTCCAACATATATTATGTGGCCTCTTGGGCTTTAATAGATTATTTGCAATGGATGCAACTGTGCAATTGATCTCATTTTCTGACCAATTAGCTGCTGGCAGTGGCTTAGCTGATTATTCTTATTCTTTTTTTTTTTTTTTTTTTTTGGTGGAGGGAGTCATGGTAAAATTAACACAAGTATCAATTCAGAGCGAACATTGTAAGTATACACACATCGGAAAAAGTCATCATTAACCTTTACAATTGTACTGTACAGTTCTGTTGTGTAATCACTTGTCTGATGTTGATGTAGTCACATGTTGGGATCAAACGATGTTGTGGATTTGCATTGATTTATTTTATAGAAGTGGAGGGAGTGCTAATGGATCCATGGCAGCTTAGTGGAGGTAATGTTGATGGAATTGGGAATTTTGGAATCTCTTTAGAGCCAGGTACGGTGATTGGGCATTATGCTTTGATGCTTCTTGCCTAATTTGCGCATCCACAGCCTAACGCATGCTGCATCTTCTTGTTTGTACATTTTACATGAACAGACGGAGTTGACTACCGCATGTTTCATGAAAAAAAAAATGAAATTAATACAAGGAATTGATGCAAAACAGAAATAAAAGGAATCATGACACTAAACAAATCGTCAAATCTAAAAGGGTAGCTACTTTTTTTAATAATTGCAGTTTAGGAATGATCGTCTTATTTTTCGCGAAAATTGAGAAAATATCAAAACATACAAAAATAAAATAAAACAAAATTATAATAGAGGATATTAAGCAATTACAGTCAAAAAGTTAAAAAATAATTTTTTTTGTAATAATTCTTTCTTCAGAATTTATGGTAAAAATTTGTCGCCAAATATTGCATGTTATTTTATGCTACGTATGTATCGCGACTTGGAAAAAAACTGCCATGACAGAGAAACGTCTGCTAAACACAAGAAAATAATGGCCACTTATATCAAATAATCGACTCCCATAAAGGACTTGTAATAATGATTTGACTAACTTGTAATGTCAAAAAGTTCGTAAACAATGTGTGACTTCCAATCCTATGTTGGCCAAAGTGTTGACAAATAGCAAGTGTTTCGCACTCTAGATGTAAACTAAACCCCTAAATTAGCCGAACACCATAAAAAAATAAAATTACTCCCTCCGTTTTTTTCTAATTATCTTTTAAGATTTTATCACAAAGATTAAGAATTCTATTTGATAGGTATAATTATAAGTACAAATGACTGACGAAAAAAAATTATAGGTACAAATGACTATATTATCCTTTTTTTTCTCATTAAAACTAAATGAATTAATTAATACAATCAAACTAATTAATCTACTTTATCTTCTAGGAAACTCATTTATCTAAAAACAAGATAAGGGTAAATTTGGAAAGAAATGTTTATTTTTTATTGGTAATCTCAAAAAAAACAATTAGAGTGAAACAAATTATATTTTCTTAAAAGACAATTAGAAAAGAACGGATGAGTAATAAATTACATACAACCGTTCTATCCACATTTAAAATAAACTTAACACTTTGCCAATGAAAACAAGTTGCACTTGACTAGTAATTTCTACGAAAACAATTTGGTTGTGGAGAGAGGTGTGGAATATTTGTGTGTTTGTGTGGAAAGTAAATAAATATGATTGTGAAAATGACTTTCATTCTCAATTGAGGAAGCACTCACTTCCCAAAAAGAAACACAAAAGAAAAACTGTACAATGAAAGTGGGATTACACTTACGGATTATACACAGCCGTTGGGGCCTCTGTTGCGTGGATTATACACTGAAGATTTATAGGATGGGGTATAATAAATGAGAACAATAATTAAATTAAGTAAAAGACCAAAAAGCATCGAAGCCCCAAGATGAAAATTGAGCATCTAATCCAACAAAATAGAACCACCAACGCCTTACTCTCTTTGTCCACCTCCGGCTGCCAAAAACCTCTGATTTACCCTTGAATAATAAATCCAGTGATAATCCTATTGAGGAAGGATTAAACGGACGGATAAACTTCCGAGCTGGAGCCATCTGGGGATCTTCTTTATTGTATTTTCTTCTTCTTGAAGGGCCCCCAATGGCCTCTGCACTTTTCATAGATGTTGACGACTTTGAATCAAACATAGATGAGCTAAAAAAAGTATTAGTTGCACCAAATGATACGGGGCCTTTATGCGATTCATTTACAGGATGTCCAACTGCTGCATCCTGATGAGGAGTTGGAAATTTCTCACTCTTATTCTTGGCATTTCCTTGTGTCATGACTCTCAATCTCTACAAAATATTAGGGGCCAAAGAGGAATTGCAAGTCAGAATTTACATTGAAAAGTATACGTATATAGTAAATATTTAATGCAGAGTGACATCCAAAGATAATGAAGCAAGGACAGACCTAGCCAGTTGACATCTCTACCTAGAACATTAACTATTAGCTTACAATATAGCAATCAGTTAAAAATATTAGTTTGGCTATAAGGTTAAAACCCTCCCAGTCTCTCTGACCAAACACATTTTGTCATGATGATACCAAAGAGCCGAAGGAAAGTACAGGACGAACTCTCAAAGAACCTAAAAGGAGGCATCCCTAATTATAGTTGCCCCATAACCTAAATCCTAAAGATTACAGATAAACGCTTGCACTGATAGAGAATGTAAATTAACAAAATTATGTGCATCAGACTTGACTTTCATCTAGCACGATAAATAGCCATATTGAGAAGCAAATAATTTATCTGGCAATTCTAAAAAAAAAAAAAGTCTTCTACATACATCTAAGTTTGAAGGAATCTCTGCATTGACTTCTAGAGCTGGAACTGCCCTGCCAACCCGATCTCGAATTCTAACCCTTCTACCACCATCAACTGCATTTGACTTTCCACCAATGCCTTTTTGTTCGAGTTAAATTAAAAATTCAGTATAAACTGCCAGCAAGTAGTCAAAATTGGTCCAAACAAATTGAATAGGCATGAGGGAAGAATAAGTAAACCTTATTGTTTCCTCTTCTCTCAACTTCACACCCATTTCTTTGCTAGGAGGATACTTGGGTAAACTTGATGGCTCAAGGATGGTATTTCTTTGAAAAAGTCGCCCACAGGCCTTTCCAAGAAAGAGCTACTTAAGGATGGTATTTCTGATGATGATGCTTTTTCTTTCCCTGCCTCATGACTCTGATGATAAAAGAATTTCTTCCCAAGAAGATAGCCTCAAGGTTGTACCCATCCAGGAATCTAACGGAGCAACAGTATCTAAGCCTGTTGAGCATGATCACAAGGCTCTGGTGAAGGAAGCACCAGTGCCCAAGGGCCATAAAGGTGGTGCCAACGCCTACTGATCAGCCTGAGAAATCGAAAGAAGAGAGAGTTGTCAAATGGAATACTAAAATGATGATCCTAATGGAGGAAAGGATACTAAGCCAAAACCATCCATCATCACAATAGTGAGAGCAATAAAAATAGCAATACATCTGTGAGACAAAAAGGGAGACAGAAAAGGAGACAAAAAAGGAGAAGAAACGGAAGAAGAAGATGAAGAGAAAGTTGTCAAATGGAATGTTAAGAATGATGATCATAACGAAGGAGAGGAGACTAAGCCAAAAACATCTATCGTCATAGCAGTGAGAGAAATAAAAACAGCAGTACATCTGCGAGACAGAAAAGGAGACAAAAAAGGAGAAGAAACAGAAGAAAAAGATGAAGAGAAAGTTATCAAATGGAATACTAAAAATGATGATTATAACGAAGGAGAGGAGACTACGTCAAAAGCATCCATCGTCATAGCAGTGAGAGCAATAAAAACATCAATACATCTGTGAGACAGAAAAGGAGAAGAAATGGAAGAAGAAGATGAAGACGATATTGGAAGGCTCAGCAGCATAACTGCAGACAGTCTCTATCCAGGATCGCCAAGTTTCAAAGTGTATTTTATTGAATCATTGTCCAGTATCAAAGATGATGATGATGATGACGACGAAGACGATGACGATGACGACGGTAAGTATATATATATATATCTTCGGATACACTCAGTTTTACATATTATAAATCTTCACATGTAATCTCTCACCATGAATGATGGATTCTCTAGACCAGTTCCAGAAGTTGTGGACCGTCCAGTCGACAAGGATTATGATTCTGACAAAAAATCACAAGGGGATGAGACCATTGAATGAAGGAACTCCAGTGCGGTGTGTCTATTGGTCTCGATTTATTGCATTCAGTTCTTTTTATTATTAATCATAAATAATCATGAGCAATCTTCTAGGAAAAGGCCATGACTCATTATTGGCTTCACTTTATTGTACACATCAGGGTTCTGAGACTAAGACAACGAAGAAAATAAAGAGAAGAATCAAATTAAGTATTATGGAATTCGGCTTAATTTCCACCAATAATAATAAATTCACCTTGAAAATTATTGCACATGTGACTAGAGTGTAAATGATTGTACTCAAAATTACCCCAAGGTAGATTCCAAGGAAAACATGGTGGGTCACAATGATCCACTTAAATACCACACACCTAGACAGAATTTTACCAGGACTAGTAATTTAATAGCACAGTAATTCATGACAACAATACCCGACAATAGCTATTAAATAGACATAAAAGAGAACACCAAAATTTAATGAGGTTTGGCCAAATGATATCAAACATCGATGTGCTTTATCCTTACATGATAGACCTGGTTCTTTGCTAAATGAATACCACTCTGACTGTCACAATGCACTTTGATGTGCTTTTGCTCCATTTCCAGTTCACCAAGCAACCCTTGAAGCCAAATTGCCTCCTTCACAGCCTCTGTAATTACCATATACTCTGCCTCTGTAGTAGACAAAGCTGTTGACTGTAAGGTGGACTTCCAACTGACTGTTGCCTTTGCAAGAGTAAACGCATAACCAGTAGTTGATCAATGCTTATCTAAATCACCAGCATAGTCAGAATCACAATACCCAGCCACACACTGACCATCTTGCTTGTCCTACTGAAATACCAAACCAACATCTACGGTGTTCAGAATATACCATAAAATTCATTTCACAACTTGCCAATGCTCCTTTCTAGGATCATACATATACCTGCTCACAACCCGAACTACTTGTGAAATATCGGGCCTCGTACACACCATTGCGTACATCAAGCTACCAACAACACTTGCATATGATACTTTTGACATGTATTCCCATTCTGCATCATTCTTTGGTGACATGGATGCACTAAGTTTGAAATAAGGAGCAAGTGGTGTACTAACTGGTTTTGACTTCTCATTTATGCCAAAACGTTTTAGTACCTTCCTCATATACTCTTTCTGAGATAAATAAAGCTTCCCCAATTTCCTATCTCTGGATATCTCCATGCCGAGAATCTTTTTTTCTTCACTTAAATCCTTTATCTCAAACTCCTTGTTCAATTGAGTCTTTAATTTCTTAATTTATGTCTGACTCTTAGAAGCTATCAGCATATCATCAACATAAAGAAGAAGATATATATAGGATTCGTCTTGTAGCTTGCGTGAATACACACAAGGATTATATTTGCTTCTCATGTATTTTTGCCCTATCATAAATTTGTCAAATCGCTTGTACCATTGCCTTAGAGATTGCTTCAATCCATACAACAATTTTTCTAATTTGTATACCATCTTTTCTTTTCCAGTAACTTTGAATCCATCTAGCTGAGTCATGTAGATTTTTTCATCCAAGTCTCTATGTAAAAATACAGTTTTTACATCTATCTGAACTCGTTCTAAATCCAACTGTGTTACCAAAGCCAACAAAATTCTGATGGAGGAATGCTTTACAACTGGAGAAAATACTTCATTATAATCAACTCCCTCCGTCTGAGCGTAGCCTTTAGCCACCAATCTTGCTTTGTAGTGAACATTATCCTTGTCAGGAAATCCATCTTTCTTTGCATATACCCATTTTTACCTAATTGCCTTCTTTCCCTTCGGAAGACTAGCTAGTTTCCATGTCTAATTCTTTTAAAAGGACTACATTTCTTTATTCATGGAGATCCTCAACTTTCTTGCTTTGAACTTCGAATTGCTTCATTATAAGTGGCAGGAACGTCATCAATTGCAATTGGTGATGCATAAACGACCATATTAGCATAGTGAGCAGGTTGTCTAATGGTCCGTCCTCTTTCCCTTCCTTAGTGCAATTGATTCATGCTGCTGTGGAGGTTCTTGGGTTTGAACCTCTTCTTCATCTGGTTATGGAGGTTCTTGTATCTGAACCTCTTTTTCATTTGACTCTTCTTCTACCATAGGAGAGTCATCATCAGTTTCTTTATCAGCTGGGATTTGCCATCAAACTCCACCTGTTTGGGAGTACCATCTGTCTGCTTCATATTTTCAGAAGTCACCTTTCTCAATATAGTAGATTCATCAAAGGTAACATTCTTGCTAAAGATTACTCTCTTTATTTTTGGACACCTACTGGCGAATCTAGTTAAGGGCAAGTGGGGGCAATTTCCCCCACTTGTCCTTTTGTAATTGGTTTATAGGAGTTCAATTTTATTATTATTTTAACTTGTTGCCCCCACTTAAACTCAAACGTTACCCACCTTTAAATTTAAAGAATTTTCTTTGATTTTTACAAGTGTAAGTGTGTAATCAAAAATAAAAAAAAATGTAACTTAGATTGCAGTTTTTTTAAGGTTTACAGCTCTTTTACTTTAAATAAAATAAAACGTAGTTTTTTACTTTTACAACTTTACTTTTACCACGTTGAGGACAATTGTAGTTTTTAAAAAATCCCATGAGTATTTAATGTTAGACTTTATATATATGTATGTTTTTGTGAGTTTAGATATATAATTTCTTTTCATATAAAAACTGCCCCTGCTAACTAATTTTTCTAGTTTCGCCACTGTGGACACCAAAGACGATAACCTTTCAAACCAGAGATGATCCCTATAAAGATTGTCTTCTTTGCTCTTGGATCCAACTTTGACTCCTTAACATTGTAATATATAGCAGAACCAATTACATGTAAGGAATCATAATCTGTAGCAGATTTTCCAAACCATTTCTCCAATGGCGTTTTACCACCAATAGCAGTCGATGGTAAACAGTTGACAAGGTGACAAGCATATACTACAACCTCAGCCCAAAATTCTTTGCCCAACCCAGTATTGGACAACATACATCGAACCTTCTCCAGCAATGTTCGGTTCATACGTTCTGCCACCCCATTCTGTTGTGGTGTATTTCTGATAGTGAAGTGTCTAATAATACCTTCATCTTCACAGACTTTCAAAAATGGATCATTTTTATACTCTCCACCATTATTTGTACGGAGACGTTTGACTTTTCTGCCTGTTTGAGTCTCCACCATCTTTTTCCATTTAAGAAAAATTTTCAACACCTCATCCTTTGTCTTCATTGTATACACCCAAACTCTTTGGGAAAAATCATCAACAAAGGTAACATAATAGTGTTTTCCTCCCAATGAAGTTGTCTTAGAAGGCCCCCACACGTCTAAATTAACATAATCCAAAATACCCTCAGTATCATAGATTGTTGTTCTATATTTCACCTTTGTCTTCTTCCCTTTGATGCAATGCTCACAAAAATCTAATTTGCAAGCTCATGCTCCTTTCAATAATCCTTAATCTATCAGTAATTTCAAGGATTTTTCTCTAGCATGCCCCAAGCGCATATGACATAACCTGGTTGCTTCTGACTTCTGATCAATAGTAGAAGTTGTTACTGTTGTTGTCCCAATAATTGTACTACCCAGAAAGTAATACACATTATTACTTTTTTAAATTCCCTTTAGTATCACAAGTGCACTAGAGATGATCTTCATTATCCCATCTTTTGCCTTTACTTTGAAACCTTTTGACTCTAAGGTTCCCACAGAGATGAGATTTTTCATCAAATTTGACATATAACGAATACCTGTTAAGGATCTGATTGATCCATCATGATTCCTTAAGAAAACTGAACCAATCTTATATGTGGCAAGAGGGACATTATTTGCTGTGTAAACAACTCCACCTTTTAGTTCTTTAAAATCAAAGAACCATTCTCGATTGGGGGACATATAGTGGCTACAAGCTGAATTTAGCAACCATGAACTAAAATAGCTGGTTGATGGTGTAGCAGCAATTGAGAGGTCCGAATCTGCATCATCACACTTAGCTATATTTGATTCTGAGACAGCCTTTCCCTGTTCAGGTTTGCCTTTATTCTTTAGCTTGGGACATTCTTTCTTCCAGTGCCCTTTTTCTCGACAAAAGGCACATTCATCTTTACTCGGTCTGGACTTTGACTTGGATCTCCCTCTCTTTCCTTTATTCTGACTCTACAAACGACCTCTAACAACTAGAGCTTCTGCTTCGACACTTGTGTTTTCTTGTTTTTCTTTCTTTCTCAATTCATAACTATACAAGGCAACAGTTACTTCACTAAGAGACATAGTAACCTTCCCATGAAGTGGAATAGTTTTAAGATACTCAAACTTATTAGGAAATGATCCCACCAACATTAGAGCCAGATCTTCATCTTTAAAAGTCTCATCCATATTCATCAAATCAGTTACCAGCTGATTAAAGCTAGTAATGTGTTCATTCATAGTGGTACCAGGAATATAGTTGAAGTGAAACAATCTCTTTTTCATATAGAGCTTGTTATGACTACTTTTCTTCTAGAATTTCTCCTCCAGTTCCTTCCATAATTTACTTGCAGAAGTTTCTTTAGAAAATGAATACTTCTGCACTCTAGAAAGACACGATCGAATGGTACCACATGCCAATCTATTGATCGTCTTCCATTCTTTCTCCTCAACATCATCTGGTTTCTCTTCTTCAATGGCAATGCCTAGACTTTGCTAAAAGAGAGCATCTAGAACCTCACTTTGTCACATGCCGAAATAACCGGTGCCATAAAAAATCTCCAATGCAAATCTAGCATTTGTCAAATCAGTTCTTACCAAAATTGAAGATGATGTGGATACTTTTGTGCTGTCTGCCATTTCTGCCACAAATTTTATTTAATAGCTGTTGATGCGGAATGCCAATTAGCCCAAGGAAAATTTTTCTGATGTAGAAGATCAGCCTAAGCCGCAACCACATAGCATACTAAAATAAACTAAGAGCTCTGATACCAATTGTTGTGGAATTCTGGTTAATTTCCACTAATAATAACAAATTCACCTTGAGAATTGCACATGTGACTAGAGTGTAAACGATTGTACTAAAAATTACCCAAGTTAGATTCCCAAGAAAACGTGGTAGGTCACAATGGTCCACTTAAATACCACACACTTAGATAGAATTTTACTAGGACTAGTAATTTAATAGCACAATAATTCACGATAACAATATCCGACAATAGCTATTAAATAGACATAAAAGAGAACACCAAAATTTATCGAGGTTAGGCCAATTATGGCTACGTCCTTGGACACTACCATTACAAAAGAGAGAGAAAGAATCAAATAGCCTAAATATAGAAGAAGGCAATGGTGGGATGGATAACAAAGAGAGGGGGGAGGGGATCTATGTGGGATTTGTTTATTTTGCCAAAAACCAACATTAAGAAAGGTTATCCCCAAGGGCAACACAGGAGCCGTGAAGCATCTGCTAAACGTTAAATCATGCTACAATCCATCCTGAGCTGGATACGACCACGCCCATCTACTTGCAAATAAAGCAGATGCCTAATTTTAGTTTTTTTCGAATTTCTATTTACTTTTTACACTAGAAAAGTGATTTACGTAATAAACCTTCTTTTTAATGTAATCAAGGGTTCTGTAACCTATAATCAGACACCAATTAGTATTATTATGTTTCCATGTAATTAGCCAATGATGAAGATATAAAGTGTTGTTTCCTCTTCATCCGAAGATGCCTATAATCAATGGTGTGTACTTGGAAAAGCTTGCTATTGCAGCTTACATCGACAACAAGGTCAAGATCTAATAATATATGGCAAATTGGTATTGCCGGAAAGTGATATAAAACATATAGTTGGAAGAGTGCTGAACAGTACTAGCTTCCTTGCAATTATATTTGAAATACAATTATATTTGAAATTTATTACTCAAGACCAACTATTTCTTTGATAATTTTTCTAACAATATATACTTACTCAAATTATCATCTTTAGCTATTGTTTTGAGTTTTAGATATTGTTTTGAGTTTCAAATACGAATAATATTCAGAAAATATACTTTTAGTTGGAGAAAAATATTTGAATAATATTCAAATAATAAACCAAACAGCAAAGAATCATCATCCAATCATAACTCTTTATAGTTTTATACACGAGAATTAAGAAAAAAATGAAAAAAAAAAGTAAGGAAGATGGCACTATGAAAAGTAGAAGAAACAAAGAAAATAAAGAAAAAAGGGAAGCAAATGAAGATTGGGAAGAAGATGCGGTGTGATCTATTTCAGAGATTATAATTAACATATTTAAATTATATAACTCGTATTAATTTTAATAAATAATTAAATTTTCAGATATCCTAGAAAAATATTTTGAAATATAAATTTATATATATATGTATATATATATATTATTCATTTTATACATAGAAAATAAACTAAAATATACAAATAATAAAATAGATATAAATGAAAAAAAATCAAGTTTCATGCATTTGAAAAAAGATGGGCACTTGGATTCAAATTAATTGATTTGCATATATAAATTTTTTGTATTTATTTTTTATTTTAATTAATTGAATACAATTATATTCAGATATTGTTTTTAATTTTTAGATACTGTTTTGAGTTTCAGATACTATTTTGAGTTTCAGATATGAACAATATTCAAAAAATATACTATTGTTTAGAGAAAAATATTTGATTAATATTCAAATAATATATTATTGTTGGTATCGGATATTGTTTGAGTTTCAAATATGAATAATATTCAGAAAATATACTTTTTGGGTGTAGGAAAATATTTGAATAATTCAAATAATATATTGTTTCTTGTATCATATATGAATCAGATAATATACTGATTCTAGTATCAAATATGAATCAGATAATATATTGTTTCTAGTATTAGATATGATTTTGAAGTTTTACATACATATAATATTCAGATAATATACTGTATTTATGAGTTTGAGATACAGTTTTTAATTTTTATATACTGTTTTGAGTTTTAGATACTGTTTTGATTCAAATACTTATAATATTAAGATAATACACAGTTTTGACTGTATCATATACGAATAATATTCAGATAATATATTGTTTTTAAATATCATTCTTATTATTTCGTAAATGACAATGATTTTCATTCATTGAAAGAAATAATTTACACCAAATAGAAAAGATACAAGTAATTTACTATCTATTTACTCATATTAAAACGAAAATCTAACAAATTAAAAATTGGAAATAATAATTTTTTAAGATAATGACAATGATTTTGCCTTTGTTCTTTCTCATATGTGGGATGGCAAAATGGGTACTATATATTGTGCTCCAAATGTTGATCAGGTAAGTGTATATAAAATCTATGCAATCTAGAGCCTGAAAATTAACAATAATAACCTAAAGTTGTTTTTTGATGATGACTATAATATAATCTCATAAAAGAATTTATTTTGAAATATAATCATTTTTACAAATATACTATGAAATTCCATATATGCAACTCTAAGGAAAGCAGATCATGCATCTAAATAGAATTGAACAAATGAGTATGATCATGCAGATATAGAATTTCATTTTACCCGTTATAAAATGAGTCTAGCAACCAAAGTTGGAATCTTGGTACTCAAAAAACTGATATATGAGGAAGAAGAAGCATTTGGAGCTCCATGTGCTAATTTTGAATTACTTGGGTCTTCATTAGTTTTGATTTGAAAAGGCATCTGGATATTTTCAAAAAGGATAAGAAAAAAATATATAAATAAATAAATAAATAAGTATATTATCATTATTATCATGATTACTCACTTTACAAAAGCAAGAATCATCAGAAAAATCAAAATTTAAATACAGCAATATACTCACCGAAATATTATGAACTTAGTTCTAGAAATTCAGTCAATTGAGCAACAAAAAGTGTATTAACATAAATACGGTAGTAAGAAGAGGTAATACAAAAGTATGTAAACTATAAAAACGAGTCAAAGTGGATTGTCCTACACTAACACTTCCACGTAATATAGATAATCACATCACAGCTAGTGTCGAAAGCTAAGTCAAAAGAATCAAAAAGAAACACCAACAATTAACTAATAAACATAAGTAATTAGCCACCGCGTAGGACGGGGTGGTAAGGCTCCCTGTCCACGGAGCTGGCACCAGTTGAGGGGGAGGTTTGAATCCCCCCACCCCCTCCCCTCTCCAGACCAAAATAATAAATAAATAAAAAAAATAAACATAAGTAATTAGATAATATCAAATTATTCAAACCCAATATAGACAACATCACCTTCTAGCCTTAGAATTTTGTTTCCTCCTCAATGCATCAAACATCTTTCACTTGACTTATCCTTTGTCTTTGCACCTTTCCCATCTTTATTCTCTGCCTTATTTCCGACAACTGCCCATATCTTCAAGAAATGAGAATCATGATCTACTAGTTTTAGATCAGCTCCTAAACTCACCTGAAGAAGAAGTAGAAGAAGAAGAAGAAGAAGAAGCAGCAGCAACAGCAGCAGCAAAAGCAATAGATCCGATCTGTTGGAGAAGAAGACGCAAATGAAGAAGGGAAAGACAAAAAAAAAAAAACAAAACGACGCAATTGAAGAAGGGACAGGCAAAGACGGAAGAAAAAAAGGATACACTTGTAATTTTTCAAAAAGTTAGGACACTCGTGCAATATTTTCAAAAGATGGGACATTTAATGTTAATGGCACCTCTTTTTTTGTTATTTTTGTAAAAAGCCCTAATTAAAATCTATACTTAGGGCTAAGTAAGAAAAATAGATTACAATCCTTTGCATCAAGACAACACAAAGATTTACATATTTCAAAGTTCAACCAGTACCAATTATCATCACACATACACACAAACACACGTTCAACGTATACAAAATGCATGCATCACTTATCGAGCAGTAGTTACAAATACTAAAAAGTTAAGAATGGACCTACCAGAGGTAGAGGGGAAGGCAGCAGACAAGAACTCCTCATCTTCCGTAAAAGTTTGCAGATTCTTGGACTTCAATAAGAATTCAAC
The DNA here is from genome assembly GCA_949634005.1 of Mallotus japonicus. NCBI lineage: Eukaryota > Viridiplantae > Streptophyta > Magnoliopsida > Malpighiales > Euphorbiaceae > Mallotus > Mallotus japonicus. Next base: position 2,283 of record CATIWK010712273.1, on the reverse strand, counting down.
TGCTGCTTCATTGAAACTCAACAGGAAAGCCAACTTAATCATCTCAGAAAGTGCATTTATCTGATCTTCTTTTTCCCACAGCACTCCTTTAGCTATTACCTCAGAGAAATATGTTGCATATTCAATTAGATCTCTCTGTTTGCCTGATCTATTCATCTTCTGTGTGAAAAGCCTTGAGCTCTGTTTGTCCCAGCGCAACATTCTGTTGGTTTTTACATCAATCACCTCACCAGAAGAGAGCAATAGACTGTAATTTAAATTAATTGGCTCCGGAGTCTCCAGGACAGTGAGATGAAGGAGGCACTCTGCTGCTTCATGCCTCCTTTTTGCTTCCATATTAAGAGAAGGATCAGCCAGAAAGCCAAGAATGAGTCTAACCAAACCTTTTCCAATCAAAACTTCATTTGCGCTCACCTGCTTAAGCTTCACATCATCTTTTAAACAGAGTTCTTTCATCTGCAGAGATTCAGAGATTTTGCGAACCCCAAGTTTCCTGTATACTTCAAGCAACATACTACGGGGCAAAGAAGGGACACTTGGCTGAGGATACCAGACAAATATTGGTTGGGCTGATACCTGCTCAAAAAGATCCTTGAGTTGAAGGTCATCAGCTATAAAAGCATTGCGCTTGTCGACCAACAACATTTCACCAGAACCTGAAAGAACTGGAAGCTTTGCCAACTCATTGGCCAAAGTTTTCTCTATTGTTGAATTCCTGTGCTCTATAGCCCACCACCCCCAGAATGCACAACATTCAGCTTGCGTCAACTGGTGACCTGTGTTTTCCCAAGTCTTCCAGAGCTTGCAGTAATCTTCAGCAGAAGGATTGCGTTTAACACCAAACTCACTGGAAAAGAAATTCAGCAATTTCTGCTGATAGTGTTTCTCTAGAACATGCAACTGTAAACCAAAGAGATTGTCCTTGTCATGTAGAACACATTTTCCTGGATCAACCCACATTCCGTCTTCATTTCCAGATGGAATCCATATCCTATTAGCTGCTCCGCTTTCAGGCTTCCACTTGTATTGAATCAAGAATTCATATACTCGAATTATAGTGGCAAATCCAGAATGAGAATCAAGGTGACTGGCGAGCAATGAGCATCCCTTTTCTACATCAACAGTAACTCCTATCGTGCTGAGCTCTCTCTTGTACAATGCAATTTTAGAACCATAAAATTCATCATCAATGAAAGGCCCATCAGTTGGCTTCAAATGTAGACCCCAACTGGTATCAAACAAGCAGCACATATCTGGAGCCACGTAACCAGCTTTGGTCCTTAACCAATTTCTAGAAACCTCTCTCAGAAAAACTTCCGAAAAAGAGTGATTTTCTTGCAATAAGAGCCGGATGCATTCCAGCAATGAAAACACATTAATAGGAGTAATGCGTCTGGGCCTCTGGGGAAAACGAAGACCATCAACCACAAACTTCAAACCATCTTTAAATTTAACCACCACCCCCAAATTGATGAGTTCATTTTTATACTCATAAATCTCCTCCCCATAACAGTTCTCACTAGCATCAATAAGGGGAAGCAAAGTGATTGGAGAGATTGACTCCCAATCAGGCCCAAAAAGAATGCAGTCTTTGGGAGATCTACAATCACCAAGCTTAGTCTTTAACCACTTTTCTTCACGAATGCAGCTTTTCAGATCTGAAGGAAGTTTATGAGAAGATTTCTTAAGCTGTCTATAGCATGACAGAAAAGAGAAAACATTATTCTTGGTAATGGAAGACAATGATGCCTGCCGCTTGAAGGTGAGCGCAAAGGCTTTAGCGGCCTCCTCAAAGTCTACTGTTACTCCCAGCTGCTTTAACTCCTCCTTGAAATAGATGATGTTTCTTCCATAAAAATTGTAGTCAATCAATTGAAAGCCACCAAAAACCTCTAGAAGGCAACCCCATTCAGGATCAAACAAAAAGCAGTCACCTGGAGATCTATAACCAAATTTAGTCCAGAGACATTTTGTACTTTTGCAAGCATTAAGAAGCTTGTCAACAGTTCCAGAACTGCTTATGCAATCCAACACCAAAAGAAGAGCTTCAGCTGAAAGAAAATTCAACGATTCAGGTGATTTCAGAAAGTTAGCAACCAGCTGGTGATTTCCACTGAAACCAGTGATGACCCCGAGCAGCTCAAGTTCTGTCGCAAAACAAAGAATATCATCGCCATAATATTGTTGATCAATGAAGGGAATATCACTTATTTGCCTTGCAGTCCTCCACTCCTCATTGTATAAAACAGATCCAACTGGAGACCGGATACCACGGGCTGTCCG
>CATIWK010712257.1:0-13343 GCA_949634005.1 Mallotus japonicus | reverse complement strand
TATTAATTAGATTTTGAATTAGCTAAGATAATTGATGAAGGACTTAGTACGAAATGAATTAAGGACTTAATTGCACATTAAAGGAAGAGATGGAGGACTTGTATGCATAAGTATGGTGAAGTGTCAATTTAAGTGCACGCGTGGGACGCCTATTCTAATAAACAAAAGAGGAGAACTGCGTTCTTTACGAACACAAAAAACAGAGAGTTTCAGTTCTTGTTTTTGAACAACTTGAAGAAAAAGAAGAGAGGAACAGTAGAAGAGCTAAAAATTTGCTAGAGATTAAGCTTCAACTAATTAAGATTTTATTGCATGTCAACTCTCCCTTTAGGGTTTGGGTTTGATCAAAACATGCGTGTTGGTTTTAGTTGCTCTTGATGATAATTTGATTGAATTTTTGCTAATCACAGGTGATCAACAAGTTTAAGAGGATCCCAGTTTGATTTTCAGCTCATGAAATAGTGAGTGCAAATTCTTCTTTCCTATTTCTTAACTTCTTGTAAATTTTCTTGAAATTAATTGGTGAAATTTTTGTTGAATAATTTGAGCTTGTTAATTTTTCAAGTTCTTGTTAAATCTCTGCTTCCCTCCTTCATGTTGGAAACTTTAATTTGTTGAAATCAGTTATGATTTTGCATGTGTATAGTTTACAAGAATTTAGCTTCATACGTATGAACTTAGTTGATTAAAGGTTGTTAATTGAGTTTATTTGGGTGAGCAAACACTTATAATTTGTGAAATTTAAGTAAAAATGTGTTATTAAGAGTTTGGAGCATATATAAGTTGAATTTGGTTGACTGTCCATTTGCAAAAAAACAACAGCAGATACGGAAAATATTGATCGAGAATATAAAGAATATTTGATCTTTTTGAAAAAAAAAAAAATAGAAATCTTCTTAAAATTTTTATTGTTTTTTATAATTATAATTAAAAAAATTCTTTATATTTATATTTATATTTTTATTAATATCATAGTATATAATAAATCGATTTATAAGTTGTGTTCTTTGCATTACAAGATTTTAAAAAAATTTACATTATTTTATATCCTGGAAGTCTTCATATTTTAATTTTTCTAAAATTCATTTCTCAAATTTCAATTATATTATTTAAAAATGTTCTAATAAAGATTGAACAAAAAATAGTGTGAAATGGAGAAAAAAGAGAGAGACTTAGAGATGTTTAGAATATTAATTTATAATACAAATTAATTTTTTAAAAATAATGTAAAAATTTTAAAATTTTATAAAAAATATTTTAAATTTAATTTTTGAAGTTATTTTGAAAGTAGTAAGATTAACATTTGAAAATATTTTTTTCCATTTTATTTTTTACTAAAAAAGAAAAAGGATTTTAATGAATAAATATATTTTATAAGAATCTAAAAGTAATTTTTTAAAGTGTAAATTACAAAAGAATTCATGACCTTTAGTGCTTTTGACAATTTCAAAACATCTTTTTTATTTTAGCAATGTCATTCACCAATTTTTTAATTTTTGCAATTCCATGCACCGGCCATCGGAAAAATCTAAGTCGCCCTAGCTAGATTCACTCCCAGTGAAATAGTAGCTACGCACCTTGGTCCCGAGCGTTTGAACTAATCCGAGTCTCTTGAGCTCTTTATGGCAACTAGTCTAGATCGATTCATGTAAATACCATGTCAAAACACATCATTTTGATTATTTGCAAAAATATACACGACCTTTAACATTTTTTGCAATTTAAGCACGTCCTATAGATTTTTTCAAATTGATACATAATTTTCTTATTTTTATTTAATTTATTTTTTTTAATTGATGCATGGAAAATATTTAAGTAATGAGAATTCAAAATTAAATTTACTAACTAAATAAAATATAAGTTTATTGCTTATTTTTATATAATGAACATTTAATTGATACATTCAAATTGACATGTATTTAGTTATTTTAGATTAAATTATTATTTTGAAATATTTAAAATATTCATAAGCTATTCCACCTCTAGCAAAGCATATAAAATCTTTAATAAAAGAACTCTAATGATTGAAGAGTACATGCATATTGTGTTTGATGAATCTAACCCAATTGATCCTAGAAAGGATTTTGTTAGTATTGACAATGTTGTAGAGGACTTTGTGGAAATGAATCTTGAAGAGGAGAATGCTAACAAATCTTTGAAGATTGATGATCCCAACAAGGAAGATAGTGAGGAGATGCCTTAACTCACCTTGAAGGATGAACTACTAAAGAAGTGGCAATTCAAGAAATCCTACTTAAAGGACCTCATCATTGGAGACACTTCAAAGGGGGTAACCACTAGATCTCACTTAAAATCTATTATTAATTTAGCCTTCGTCTCTCAAAATTAAGCCTAAAAACATTAATGACGCATTTTGATGAATCTTCGTCTTTGCTATGCAAGAAGAACTCAATTATTTTAAGAGAAAGAAAGTTTGGAATTTAGTTCCTAGGCTTAGACATCATCCTATTATGGGCACCAAGTGGGTGTTTAGAAATAAGAAGGATGAATAAGGCATCATAACTAGGAACAAAGCTAGACTAGTGGCTAAAGGTTGTAATCAAGAAGAAGGCATTAATTATGACAAAACCTTTAACCCCGTTGCAAGGTTCGAAACCATTAGAATGTTACTTGCATTTACATCATATATGAACTTTAAAATTTATCAAATGTATGTGAAAAGTGTTTTTCCAAATGGTTTTATATAAGAGGAGGTATATGTTGAACAACCTTTGGATTTTAAAATTTTTTACTTTTTTAATCATGTTTCCAAATAATCCAAGACCTTATATGGATTAAAACAAGCTTCTAGAGCTTGATATGAAATGTTGAGCAACTTTCTTTTAGATAAAGGTTTCTCTAAAGGAAAAGTTGACACAATACGTTTTATCAAGAAATCCAAGAATAACTTGTTGATTGTTCAAATCTATATTGATGATATTATTTTCGGTGCTACTAATCACTCTTTATATGAGGAAATTTCTAAGCTTATGCAAGCAAAGTTTGAAATGAGCTTAATGGGAGAACTCAAGTTCTTTCTTGGACTCAAAATCAAGCAAGGAGAAGACGGGATCTTCATCAAACAAGCAAAGTACGTAAGGGACATTCTTAAGAAGTTTGGGATGGATGGAGCTAAGAAAAGAAGACTCTAATAAGCACCACTACCAAACTTTACAAGGATGAAAGTGGAAAGCCCGTTGATGAAAAATAATTTAGATGTATGATCGGATCCCTTCTTTACCTTACTGTTAATAGATTGGATATCATGTTTACTACTTGCTTATGTATTAGATTTCAATCTTGTCCTAAGGAGTCTCACTTAAATGCGGTTAAGAGAATTTTTAAGTATCTCATAGGAACCATGCATTTAGGACTTTGATATCCTAGGAGTGAATCCTTTGACCTAGTAAGTTACTTGGATGCGGACTTTACCAATAGTTTGTTAGATAGAAAGAGCATTTCCAAAACATTTCAATTCTTAGGATAATATTTAATTTCTTAGTTTAGCAAAAAATAAGTTTCGGTTACCTTGTCCACGATCGAAGTTGAGTATGTGGCAACTATTTATTGTTGCTCACAAGTTTTGTAGTAAAAATAACTTAAGGACTTTGGCATTGAGGTTGATCACATTTCTGTTAAATATGACAACACAAGTGTAATTAACCTTAGCATAAACCCCATTCAACATTCTAGAACTAAACACATAGACATTAGGCATCACTTTTTGTGTGATCATGTTCAAAGTGGTGATATTTCGCTTGTTTTTATTGACACCAACAACCAACTTGTGGATATCCTCACTAAACCTCTCAATGAAGAGAACGAATTTCATTAAGCAAGAACTTGGCATGTTAGATGGCCCTAGCTTGAAATAATTTTGCATTTGATTGATAATTATTTGCTTGAATATGTTATAAAATGTCTTGACTCTACTTTCTTATGAAACATACCTTTATATGTTGATTTTGCATGTTTACAATTGTAAAATAATTATTACTCCTTGAAATTAATTCACATTAATTATTAAGCATGCAAATAATATAAAGTCCATCAATAATTCTTAACCTTGACATGATAAAAATGATTGCAAAAAATTCCATTTTTAATTGAAAAAAATGTTGTTTTTTCAAACTTTTTAAATCTGTCAATTTAGTCTAGAAGGACTTAATTATAACTTTTTTAAAGTTTTCTAGACCTGATTGTAATTTTTTTAAAAGTTTAAGGGTTATCTAGCATTTTGCACATGACCATTACAGCCTTTATTGTAGATCGTGACACTTATAATGCTCATATCATGAGCTCCTCACGATCATGAGATATAGTCATGATGGTTGCTCACGATTATGATAGACACCTCATGACTGTGAGGGAAGTCCTAACAGACCTAGGAAAATGGTTTTTGCACCTTTTAATGCACACTCACACGTCTTCACTTCCCAAACGACTTTAAACTCCTAGCCATTGATTTTTCACTCATCCAATGGCCAAACTTACTTCTTTTAATTTATAAATACCCTTATCTTCCCCCTTTTTACTACTTTTCTTTCAATTCTCATACTCTTATACTCTTAATTCATACTTCCTATCTCTTCTAATTTAGCTCTCATCAAAACTTCAATCCTCTACTCTTTCTTTTACAGTAATGGCACCAAAGAAGGGCACAAGGAGCCAAAGCCAAACTTAAGAAGCACCCTCATCATCCTCTCGAGCAAAAAGGGCAATAAAAGAACAACCAAAGAAGACTCCTCCTTTGTCTTATACCTCAACTAAAATAAAAAATCTCACCATTGCCTTCTTTAAGACGCAACATCATTCCCTCACATTATATGTCAAAGGTTGCTCATGAGAAACTTGATTGCTATGACCAAATAAAGACCCTTCTTGAGAAAATAGGTATGTTTGATTTTGCATTTACCCCTTTCATCTCAATCCCTTCTTTTGTGCATAAGTTCCTCTCCTCTCTTTGCTTTAGAACTCATCATATAGATGACCAAAATCCTTGGTATAGCATGCATTTTAATCTTAGGGGTAGGGATCATTTTCTTACAAAAGAAGACTTCAAGTCTCTTTTTGGTTTACCTCAAGGAGGTCTTCAATAATCAAACACTCTTTGGACCCCTCACTCTTTTTGGATTTTTAACGCCAAACTAAATGTTGACCCCTTCTTAGTTGGCCACTCAAAATCTTCTTCTTTTTCTTTAAAGGCGATGTAGGACATTCATCGCTTCATCACAAACTCCTTCCATGCCCGTGGCGTAAGCAATAAGTTTGTATCTTTTGATGATCTTTTCCTTCTTCATTGCATTCAAGGCAACATCTTTGTTGAGTTAGTATTGATACCTTAAATTTCAGCAGTCTCCCAAAAATTCGATGATGAAGGTTCCTGTCAATGAGACAAGGAGAAAACTTCTTCGAAAGTCATTCCAGACGTGCTCAAACAAGATGAAAAGCCTAAAAACACATATGAAAATACCAAAAATACACACCCGAACCTCGAAAACACTCAAAATGGACTAAAATACCCAAAAGCATGAAAAACGAGGCTAGAAGCCTATGGGTCAACATGACCCACATGTGTGGGTCTGACCCAAGAGTGTGGGTCGCGACCCATACCCGTGGGTCAGGACTCAAAACCTATAAAAATTTGATTTTTAGCTATTTTGGGGGCTTTTTGCACATCTTTCAAAAAAGATTCTTTGAGAGAGAGAAAATACTACTGCATTTAGATAAATTTGGGACTTTCTCTCTCTCTCTCAAAATTCTCTCCTTTGCAAGTGGAAACCCATTTTTCTAAACACTTTCAACCAAAAATTTTATTTTTCCTAGGATTTAGATCCAAAATTCAAATCGAACATCATCTAAGTCAAAGCACGCTTCAAGGGTAATCACATAGTCCTTCCGAGGATCTCCAATCATTTTAATTAGAATTTGCATCTCATATCATCATTCTTCTTCTTTTACACCTTTCTTTCATTTTTTATCATATTTGCATTTTATTTCATTTTTTATTTTATTACTCATTATTTTGTGATTGAGTTTTGATTATATAGTATTTTTGAAGTTTGGAATAAGATATGCAGAAGGAGTGAGTATCTTGGGTGATTCCAGGAGTGTTTTGCGTCATTTTTTCATTTATTATTGATTTATTATTATTTTTGCATCATTTTTCTTTGTATATATAAATGGGTATTTTGGTGCTCAAGTTCGCATTTTTATTATTATTTTGGCATTTTTTTTTTATCATTTTTATTTCTGTTTTCAATAAATTTGTTATTTTTATCATAAAGTCCATATTTTTATGGTAAAAACTGCATTTTTATCATTTTTACTATTTTATTTGCATTTTTATTATTCCTTTTTTGGTAAATTTGTTATTTTTATCATAAAGTTCACATTTTTATAGTAAAAATAGCATTTTTATCATTTTTATTACTTTGTTTGCATTTTTTATTATTTTTATCATTTTTATTTCCTTTTTGGTAAATTTTTTATTTTTATCATAAAGTTCACATTTTACGGTAAAAATAGCATTTTTATCATTTTTATTTGTATTTTTATTATTTTTATTTCCTTTGTTGGTAAATTTGTTATTTTTATTTCCTTTGTTGGTAAATTTGTTATTTTTATCATAATGTTCACATTTTTTATGGTAAAAATGATACTTTGATCATTTTTATTATTTTATTTGCATTTCTATTATTTTTATTATCTTTATCTTCTTTTTTGATAAATTTGTTATTTTTATCATAAAATTCACATTTTTATGATAAAAATGACATTTTTATCATTTTTATTATTTTTATTGCATCTTTATCATTTTTGCCATCATTATCTTCTTCTTTGATAAATTTGTTATTTTTGTCATAAAGTTTATGTTTTTGTGGTAAAAAAAATGGCATTTTTGTCATTTCTATTATATTAATTGCATCTTTTTATTATTTATGTCACTTTTATTTTCTTTTTTGATAAATTTGTTATTTTAATTATAAAGTTCATATTTTTATAGTAAAAGTGACATTTTTATCATTTTTATTACTTTGTTTGCATTTCTATTTTTTTTATTTTTTGTATTTCCCTTTTTGATGAATTTTCTATTTTTATCATGAAGTTTACATTTTTATGGTAAAAATCACATTTTTATCTTTTTTATTATATTAATTGCCTCTATTATTTTTATCACTTTTTAATTCCCCTTTTGATAGATTTGTTATTTTTATCATAAGTCTATATTTTTATGGTAGAAACAGTATTTTTATCACTTGTATTATCTTGGCTGCATTCTATCATTTTTATTATTTCCTAATTGCATTTTCCATTATTTTTATTAGGTTAAATTTCATTTTATTTATTTATTTATTTTTATTATTCTCATTACTTTTATTTCCTTTATTTTAATCCCCTTATATACATATATTTTTTTTATCTTTAATATTACAAAATCCTATTTTTGTAATAAAAGTGGCAACTCTGCACCAAAATACCTAAGTTCCAAAATCTTGCATTATGCATCTTCATTAACATCCATGTTTGTTTATTTGTTTAATTGTTCCTGTTATTTTAATTACTATTCTTTCTCTTATCATATGAATGAATATATAATTGTCTTAAATGTGATGTGTGCTTGCATGTGTGTGAGGACTAACCTTTTTTTTTGCATGATTATTAGGATAGGATTTTTTCTTTATTTTCCATTTTTGATGTAATTAATAGAATAACAAATTTCTAAGGCAAAGTAATCCTTAATCCCGATTCACCTTTCCATTTTGGATGTATTTATTAGAATAGGTTATTTTTCAAGGGTTGTAATCCTTAATCCCTTTCCCCATTTTTGTTTTACTTTTTATTATATTTATTTTGTGTTTAATTTGCTTATTATTTCTTGCATGCTTGTGTGCTACTTGCTATTTGCTTACTTGTTTGTATTATTATTTGCTTAATTGATGTGGTTGGTGAATATTTATTTATCTCGTGATGTATGCTCGCCAATTGAATTATCCCACATTTTAAATACAATTTAAATTGACTAATAATCAAGTGTGATAAATGCATCATAAAACCGAAACTAGGGTGAAGTAATGGGTAATTAAGCAATGTATAATAAGAAACAGGATAAGTAACTCCTACCCCCCGAACCTGAAATATTTGGTTAGGAAAGTGAGTTTTTAATTCACTTTCTCTCGACAAAAGTCGGGTGGCGACTCCAATCTACAAAGCAGATTCAGGCAAGCCCTCTTACATTAATAACATCCAGTAGATGGTCGCCTTAGCTTGTGTGCTCCGACATCATACTGATCTTGTCTCGTTATGACCCACTTGAAAAGTCATAATCGGATGCGTATACGTACAGTTAGGTAGATGGTTGTAATGGAGATTATGGTTGATTAGTGATAGTGTAAGTGGTGCTATATGCATAGGAGCAATTGTTACTAGAATAGCCAACCACTTTAACATTAACACTTATAGCCTCGATTCCTTACTTTACAACCTTCTTGATGAATCATTAATTAAAAACTCTAAAATTTTCAAAAAAGGGGAGATCAATAGGTTTGGCTTCATGAGGAAGAATAAGTGAATGAAGACTTGGAAATAGACCTTGAAGACATTGAACGAATTGGTAAATGGGGCTAGATCATGAAGGTCTTGGTGAAGAGCATAACCAAGTGAGCAACCTCCTACCACTATGCCTTAACGCAAGCGTGCAAGAGGACCTTCCACTTCTCAAGGCGTTGAAGATGAACCTAGTTGGGTTGGGTAATTTTTGATAGAATGACAATAATTGAATCCAACTTTAACTCCAGGTTTGATAGAGTTGATGTAAAACTTTATCATTTTCATTAAAGAATGGACCATGTTGAATATGACATCCATAAACTCTATGCTTACTATAATCTTCATTTTTCTTGGCCTCCTCCTCCTCCACACACTTCTCTTATTGCTCCTCAAGATCCTCACTTTAAAGATGCTCAAAAGGGAGATATCCAAGATGAAGATCCTCAAAATGATGTTCCACATATTTATCTTTCTTTTTTTGTCTTTATGTCTTTTAATCTCCTTTTATGTTTTTTTTATAATGGACTACATTTTTCCTTTATGCATCTAACTGTAATCTATTTTTCTATTAATGACATTATGTTTTTGTGTTTATGCTCTTTTTTATCTTTATTTTTTCTCTCTTTTATGATCTTTTATACTTGAATCACTTATACTCTTTTTTATCTTTGATAAAGGGGGAGAAAATAATGCTTACTATTTGTGCATAACTAAGTGCATGATGATTAATACATACTAGCTAAGTGCAAGATTAACTTAGTATGTTATTTAAGTGTATGATGATTCAATATTCACAATTCTCAATTTCTTATGCATACATAGAGGGAGAGCACACACACTTATAAAAAAAATGCTAAGTATAACATTGAGGGGGAGCTACACATACTTGACACAACCTTACTTTTTTATGCACAAATCGTTTTATCAAATTGGTTGTCAAAGTCAAAAAAGGGGAGATTGTTGACCACTTGTACAATCAATCCCTAAGTTTTGACTTTGACAAGTAATTTAATCGAACTAATTAAAGTTGGTAAGTGTTTTTAGACTTAATCCTTATGTCAAGAATGTTGAAAGTGTTCAAGGCATTCAAAAGTCTCCTTGAAACATCCATAAGTCCCTTGAAGCATGAAGCAAACATCAAAGAGCAAATGAAAAGTATTCTACATCAATTTTAACTCCAAATAAGCCTTTTGGTGACCCTCATGAGCACCCATCATGCTCACGAGTTGAAGAATAAAGAAGCCTTCATTCTTTGAAGCATTTTAGACTACTTACGATCTACCCTCACGATCGGGAGCTGATCATGACAAAGGATTCAGACCGTGATGACAAGCAATATATGAAGACCAAGCTACCTGAACCACTCACGAGTAACTCTCACGATCAAGAGCTGATCGTGACTAGAGGCATTCAACTCATAATCAACCATTCAGACCGTTAGCTCAAGAACTCTATGAAGCCTTAACAGCCTGAGATGCTCACGATTTGGCCTCACGATCGTGAGTGGATCATGACACATCTTCACGTAGAGACACAATGGTAATATTAATGTCCAATGGCTAGTTTTTCAAGCATCACGATTGTGACCACGCCCTCATGATCGTGAGCAACTCTCTTCCTATAAAAAGCTAAATTGTATTAAATGAAGCATGGTGCAGGTTGAAGACGAAGTTAATGCACTCCAACAACTAGTTTTTGATCTCCAACTATAAAAACAAATGCTGGAGGTTCATTTAAGAGGTTAGACAAGTGTTGGTTGTGAAAATTCAATTCTTAAAGCAATTATGCATTAATTCTCTTTTAAATTCTCTTACATTCTTAAATTACTCTTTTGAGAGTGAGTTGTGTTCTTGCTTAAGTTCTTCTTCTTCAATTGGATTAAAAAGAGAAGTGAGAAACTAAGTATAAAAGGATTTGGTTTAAGTGTTAACTAATTAAAATACTTGGGATTTGGTTTCATAGTGATCCTAGAAAACTCTTGATTGTAAAGTTTGAGTTGAGCCTTAAAACTCAAAGTGTAAAAATCAATCTAAGTGAATAGATTAAAATGGGTTGAAAATCCTAACTTGGGAGAGTTGGGTGGAGACGTAGGTTTGATTAAGAAACCGAACTTCTTAAATACTTGTATCTCTTTGTTTTCATCTCTTAATCCTCTTTTTATTTTCTTTAATTACCTTTAAATTTTCAAGCCCTATTCACCCCCTCTAGGGCACTTACAGTATGTAATGATAAACTATTTAATTTTTTTAAGTCTTTTTTTAAGCTCATAAACGAGCACCTTATTGAGCTCGCAAATGAGCTCCTTATCAAGCTCGCATCGAGCTCATTAACAAACTTTTGAATGAGCTCGAGGTTTAGTCAATCGAGTCTTAAATGAGCGAGCCTAAGCTCTTAATGAATTGGAGTCGAGCTCAAGCTCAAGCCTTACTTTTAAAAAATAAATGAGCTCGAGCCAATTTGGAGCTTTTTATTAAATATGTGAGCCGAGCCTAAGCTTTTTAGTTCGGTTCGACTCAGCTCGTCTCGATTACACCCATACTTGCCTTTCTTTTCCTTAACCTTCATTCCCTTTAACAAATGGAACCCTACTCACCCCATCCAAACAAACAGGTAGTGAAAGTGTATACAAATTGATTTTAGGAATAATTATAAATATAACTAAGGTCAACCAAAACATTTTCAAAAATATGGTACTAATGAAAGTGTTTTTAAAATTCTAATTTTTTTTCACATGTGTGTTTTTTTTTCCTTTTTTCATTTTTACATGATTATTTCTTTCTTTCTTATTTTTTCATTGTTTTTTTCCCTAACTAATTTCTTCTTTTCTTTTCCTTCTTTTTTCTATTTTCTATTTATTTTTCTTTTTGATTATTTTTTCTTTCTTTCTTTTTCAATTATTTTTTTCCTAATTTATTTTTTTCTCTTTCCCTTCTTTTTTCTATTTTCTATTCAATTTTTTATGATGTTGAAGAAGAAAGCAGAGCAAAAAATTTCTAATTATAGATGATGAGTTTCAAAAAAAAAAAAAGATGATGAGGAAGAAGAAGATGATGAGTTTGGGTTGTTTTTGTAAGCATTTGTCAAAACAACGAGAAAAGCCATTATAAAACAAAATCATAAAATTGTAAAAGAACCAACCAAAAAAATATAAAAAACTCCAAAACAATTAGAAAAACAATTGCCAAAACAATTAGAAAACAACCACTAAAATAACCATGAAAACAATTAGAAAAAAAAAAGCCAAAAAAACCATTGCAAAAAAGCTCATAGAACAGTAAAAGAACCAACCAAAAAAAATAACTGCCAAAACAATTGTTAAAATAACCATGTGAATAATTAGAAAAACAACTAGAAAAACCATTGCAAAAAAAATCATTGAACAGAAAAAGAACCAACCCAAAAAAAATAAAAATAACTGTCAACATAACCACCAAAACAAATGCCAAAATAACCACGAAACCAATCAGAAAAACCATTGCAAAAAAGCTTATAGAACAAAAAAAGAACCAACAAAAAAATATTTGCCAAAACAACTAGAAAAAACCAACCAGAAAAACAACTGCCAAAACATCCAAAAAACAACAAAAAAACCATGAACCAAAAAAACCAGAAAAACAACCTCATAAAAAAACAAAAAACAAAAACAACCGCCAAAGCAACTAGAAAAACAACCGTCAAACTAACCATGAAGACAACCGCTAAAACATCTAGGAACTAAGAAAACACACACTTTTATCAATCCAAACAAATCAAACCAGACTCATTACAACACTCAAATTCCAACGCCTAAAGCAATTATAAAGTTCAAGTTTTTAGCTATGAAAACTCTTATTTTTCAAAAAAAAGAAAACCCTAAAAGATAATTTTACTATTAAAGTCATTCACTTTCTCTCTACATATTTTATCTTTAAGATCTTTACTGGCCATGGAAGGGAAAAGATAAAGAAAAATAAAAGTTAGATCAACAAATCAAAAAAAGCCATGGATAAGAATTTTTGAAGAGAAATTTTTCGATTGTTTAGTTTTATTTTAGAGGTGATATTGACAATATCATGTAACAGTAGAGAATGAAAACAAAGGAAAAGAAAAAAAAAAGAGAATAGGAAAAAGAAAAAGAAGACCGTAGTAGAGAATCAAAAGAGAGGAAAAGAAAAAGAAATTGCAGAGAAAGAAAAAAAAAAAGAGAGAAGAAGAAGAAGAAGAAGGAAGGAAGGAGAAGAACAAAAGATTGTAGTAGAAAATGAAAAGAGATGAAAACCAAAAAAAAAATTCAGAGATTGAAAAAAAGAGAGAAGAAGAACAACAACAAGAAAGAAGAGACCGTATATTTGAAAAAAGTTTTTGTATTTTAGTATTTTTGCAAAAAAATTTAGTTAGTCGTAAAAGTGAAAATTTTTCTTTTTTTATACATTTTCTGAAAAATCCTTAATTCTAAGGCAAATAAAAGCACAAATTATATCATGGACCCCTGTCCATATTGCAATATGGACTAGAGGTCCATCACACGTGTGAAATGAAAAAGCTCACGCATATATTTTTTTGTTAACGGCTATTAATTGTGTCTGTGTCTCTTTTTCTTTGAGAGTTTTTCTCTTTTGAAACTCTCATTTTTTTTTTGGATAATTTGAGAGATTCTCTCTCTCTCTCTCTCTCTCTCTCTCTCTCTCTATATATATATATATATATATATATATATATATAGGTAAATTCTGTTTTTTTTATTTATAATGATTTTAAGCAAAATAATGATCCTGTTGCTTAAATTTCTTGTAGAATCTGTTGTTTTTATTTTT
>CATIWK010712211.1:0-56503 GCA_949634005.1 Mallotus japonicus | reverse complement strand
GGATTGTTTCTTGTGGTCTTAAATCATTTCACTGCCCTGTGGCAATGGGTGTGATGCATTTGACAATGATCTGAATGCTTAAGATTTTGGTATATATTCATGATTTTGTGATGATACTTTTCAGCATCTAGTTACTGGTGTAGATTTGTACTTAAATGCAGCTGAGAAGGCATCCTTAATTTTTTGCATTGACATCTCAGGCACATTATTGCTGTTGACATTAGTTGAATGATGGATACAATTAAGAATGATAATTGGGATGAAGAATACTCTGTCATTGGGGACAAGGGTGAGATTGGGTTCATTGATTTTGAGGATGATAAATCTGTCTGCAATTATGATCCCAATGTAGAAGGGCCTGTTGTTATATCAGCCCCATTTCCTTCTGTAAGAGGAAAGCCTCAGTCTATTCTTGTAGGTGAAACTTCAAACTGTTCAGTTACCATTGCAAGCACCATTGCTGACCCTGTGGAACTTTGGGGAGTTAGGATATTCTGTTCAAATCCTGCTGATTCGTTCACTTTATCTCTGATGGAACCTCCCTCGGTCAACTCAAAGGTGGAAAATGCCTGCGGCTTCTTGGAGTCATTTTCTCTGGATGACAGAGTTCTTCAGCCCCATGAAACACTGACTGTTTGGTTGTCTTGCAAACCGAAGGAAATGGGGTTGCACACATCTGTGCTGCATTTTGATGTGGGTGATGAAAGGATTGAACGTGTTGCCTTTCTGTTGGCTGAAGATAAGGTCTCTCAATCTCTGACTCCTAACAGGCCTTATTCAAGAACTCCAAGAAGAAATCATTGTCATGGATGAATATGCATCTTCATCACGCCCCTCCAAGCCGCATTCTGCCAAGGCAACGGCCAAAGGAAGTAAATTTAAGCTTTCTGAATTTCCAATACCGAAGGAAATCAGAGAGTTACTGGAGAATAAGCAAGTCCCTGACGTTCTTTTGGAAGGTTTGAGGAGGAAGAATTATGCTGCTTTCTTCAGTATATTGCTCATAATGGAAGAGTTACATTTGGAGGTAATAAATTAGAGATTAGTCAGCTAAAGATATGCCCTTTTATGTCTGTTCTTGCGCTGATTATTTTTATTTCAGAAAGAAATGAGGAACTATGACATGGAGTGTGTCAACATGAGAAGGAGAGGGGCTCAACTTTTGGCTCTTGAGGTCCCTGGGCTTGCAGAGAGAAGGCCTTCACTTGTACATGGAGACCTTGTTTTTGTGAAGCTTGTCTCCTCTGACAAAAATGTATACAAGGTTTGTTCCTATTTTTGCAAGAAATATGTTACATTTGACAAAGTATCTCTACATGCTTGAATACATTCTGGTAAGCAGTAAACATCTAGGAACCATACTTTATGATTGTATTACATTGATGATGAGTTTGAGTTGGGACGGATCATGGGTGTATAAATTCATGCTTCTGGCCATTTTCTCCTACTGGAAGCACTGGAGAGGCAATGCATTTACGAGCTATCTTAAAAATGCAATGCATTATTTGGCTTCTTTTTTTTTTTTTTTAATTACCATTCTTAAAAGACTGGTGCAAGAATGAGGATGTTTATGCTTTTGACATGTCAAATAACCAGTTTATTATATCATTGCATTAAAAAGAGATTAATTTGTTAATTTCAGGGACACATTCACCTTGTTGGAGCTGATGAAGTGCTTCTGAAATTTCCCAAGAATCTTCACACCCATCATCAGAATTCGCATCTGTATAATGTTCGATTCACGCATAACAGGGTGAATATGAGGAGGTTGTATCATGCTGTTAAAGCAGCAGAGAGCTTAGAGCCTGATCTTCTCTTTCCATCTCAATCAACACACAGAAGATTGATCGAGAGAGCTAAATTCGTGCCTTTTACTTGTGGTCTCAATTCAGAGCAGATGCATTCTGTGGAAATGATCCTGGGTTGCAAAGGTGCTCCTCCCTATGTAATTTATGGGCCTCCAGGTACTGGCAAAACAATGACACTGGTAGAAGCAGCTTTACAAGTATATGCAACAAGAAATGATGGTAGAATTCTTGTATGCGCCGCTTCGAACAGCGCAGCAGATCACGTATTAGAAAAACTCATCAGTCATGAGGGTGCAAAAGTTAAAGAGAATGAGATTTTTAGGCTGAATGCCTCTAGTCGCCCTTATGAGGATCTTCAACCTGATCATATTCGCTTTTGCTATTTCGAAGAGTCAATTTTCAGATGCCCTCCAATTGAGGCCTTGATGAAATTCAAGATCATCATTTCTACATATTCGAGTTCATCTCTACTTTTCTCAGAAGGTATAAACCGTGGTCACTTCTCTCATATTTTCATGGATGAGAGTGGCCAAGCTTCAGAGCCAGAAAGCATGGTTCCTATATCCAGCTTTTGTCAGAAAGGAACTGTGGTTGTTCTAGCAGGTGACCCGAAACAACTTGGTCCTGTTGTATATTCTAAAGATGCTGAGGCATTTGGGCTTGGAAAATCTTATCTCCAAAGGTTGTTTGAATGTGAATTTTACAGTAATGAAGATGAATGTTTTGTAACAAAGTTGGTGAGGAATTATCGATGCCATCCAGCGATTCTATCCCTCCCATCCAAGCTTTTCTACAATGGGGAGTTGGTTGCTTGTAAAGGAGACACCTCTGCTTCTGTTAGTTTTGATGTGGATTTTCTTCCTAGCAAAGATTTTCCTGTCCTGTTCTTTGGCATTCAAGGCTGTGATGAAAGAGAAGGCAATAATCCATCATGGTTTAATCGAATCGAGGCAAGCAAAGTCGTTGAAATTATAAAGAAGCTGAGACACAATGCTGATGTTAATGAGACGGATATTGGGGTAATAACACCATACAGGCAGCAGGTTCTCAAGATCAGGAAGGCACTTGAAACTTGGGAAATGTCAGACGTGAAAGTTGGGAGTGTTGAACAATTTCAGGGACAAGAGAAAGAGGTCATTATTATATCTTCTGTGAGGTCAACTGTTAAGCACAATAATTTCGACAAAACTTACAGTCTGGGTTTTCTCAGCAATCCAAAGAGATTTAATGTTGCAATTACAAGGGCCAGATCTTTGCTAATCATCGTGGGGAATCCACACATTATCAACAAGGTATTTTCCATATTCACTCACAGTTAAGCTGAACCCAAGATTTTGTCCACTTAAGCTTGTTTATATTTCTGGAATTTCATTGGCACATGTTATGGTTTGAAGCTTGAAACATTGTGCTAATTCTATCAAAGAAACATGATGGAGTCCCATTTCTGTAGTAGTTAATTACATATACATGTTTAATCTCTTCTAGTTATAGAATGACTGAACTGGGTTTTTGGCAGGATCCTTGTTGGGAGGAGATTTTGTGGTATTGTGTGGATAATAACTCCTACAATGGCTGCCCTCTACCTGAAAGGCAGTACCCTGCATCATCATCATCATAAATTCCTATGCAAGTGAGAAGCTTAAATTGCAAACCGGCAAATTCTTACCATTGCAAAATAGAGGCATGGGTTGCTATATCTCAGGTTCATAGATAGGACAATATTTTTAATTTGTCAGAGGTAACATTATATTATTCGGACTTTCAGTACAGAGATGTTTATGTATTAATCCCACATTGTTAAACATAATGCATTAGCATATGGCTTAAGGCTATAAAAAGAAACGCAGACCGTCGTTAGAACATACTTACCTGGACGGGGTCAATGGTTGATCAAGAAGAATCATAGCCTAGGTCAGTGACCTCCATTGCACATAAAGGAGGGGTGCTGGTCTAAGGTCTCCCCAATGGGGAGAGCCTACGTCATAATTTGTGGTAGTGGGGGCCTGCGTTCGCGCGGCCCCTTTCCAATCTCAGTTCACAGATTTTACTTTTTGATGTCAATTTCAATGCATTGTTATATTTAAGATCGGTGATAAAATGCATCAAGAGTAGGTTTTGCTGAACATTCAGTTTCTATCCAATGAACGAAGTTCATAGTTGTTGGAATGCATTATTAGGAGTATCAAAGTAGTTGCTTCAGTGTATTCAAACGAAACAAAAGTTATTGTCTTTGATTTAACAACTTAATTTGTTAACAGCTCTGCAATAAGCATTATAGACAAATCATAGATGGCAGATAGCATCTGTGGGATCTTTCCATTTTTTTGAATAAGGGTTTGAGCAAAAGTAAGCCAATAAGTTTGTTCATCTTGGTGATGTATGTTGAGGAAATAGTTTTGTCCCACATCGGTTAGATAAGGAACTGAATTAAGCGAATGTTGCTATAAAATAGAAGGATATGCCAACCGCAAAACATACTTACCTGGACGGGGTCGATGGGTGATCAACAAGGCCTATGGCCTAGGTTAGTGACCTCCATTGCACTTGGGAGGGGTGCTGGCCTAAGGTCTCCCCAAGTGGGAGAGCCTACGTCATAATTTGTGGTAGTGGGGGCCTGCGTTCGCGCGGCCCCTACCCAATTCAAGTTCAGTTGTTTTTAATTGCTCACAGGAGTCGTAAATTTTAGCAGGAGGAGGCTCATTTGTTATTGGTGACTTCCTTACAAATTTGTAGGAAAAATTAAGGAATATTTTACCACACTGCTGCGACTTTCTTTAGACAATTAATCGTTCAACAAACGACAAACATAATTCCAGAAAGGTACATGAACTCCCATTTTGATGGCACTGCACGCACGCACTGCACGCACACACTGTCACACACACACACATATATATATTACAAAAGTTTTTTCTTTTTGAACAATATTACAGAAGTTTATATTCAACAATATACATACCCTCAAATGCACCCCAGCTGTACAGGAAAGAAGCGCTGCCAAGCGCTGCCACAATCTTTAGGCAGCAGTAGCAACATTCATCAGTTACATAAATTGGCCCTATAAGATTTTTCTCCTATTTATCTCTTCTTGTTTTCCCTATTCTTTTTCTTTATAATTGAAAATTTTCATACACTAGCTTCACAAAGGCAAAATAAACAAGAATTTCTCCTTATTCACAATTGAGCAGTTGAGAAACTTCACGGTGTAGAATTTACTGAGATCTCCTGCTGCATCGGTGAGCTTTGTTGGTCCGCATGTGAAGGGATGACAAGATGCTGCAAGGGCTTGAGAGCTGTTGTGAGCTCAGCAAATGAAGGGCGCGCGTTTGGATCACTGGGGAACAATATGCCAGAAACAACAGAAATGACGGTAAGTTTAGCAATTTCATATCAGTTAAGGAAGACTAATGCGAGCATATTTAAAAGTTTTCAACCGAACATACGTCTGCCAACATTGCCAAATAATCATCCCAACTTTGGGGTCAATATCCTTGGGAATTTCAAGGCGACGATTCTGAAAACCAACAGCGCCCACAACTTGCATTGGGTTCATCCCACTCCACGGCAATCTTAGTGTTGCAAGCTCCCAGAGAATGACTCCAAAACTATATACATCACACCTGTACGTTCAATGCAAGCATGAATAACCCAGTCAGTACAACTTCAACCAAAAATGTTCTGGCCATGCCCGGGCTGGGCATGTGCATAAGTAATATACTGGACCAGTTAGGCCCAGCCCATCCTGCTTGTTGAACAAATCTATCCATTTAGACTTTTCAAACTGTTTTTTAATCATGTTCTTAACAGAGTAATTGATGAATTTCAACTACGCGTTACTTAAACAAATGCAAGTAAATCTCCAACTATAAAAACAAAACACAAACAACACCAACTATAAAAACATAACACAAACAACTTACTTTTCATTTGAGGGTTCATTACGGAGAACTTCTGGTGCCATCCATTCGGGCTAAACATAATTAAGACAATTACATCAGAATTAGGCACAAAAGGTAAGATTAAGACAGTGCAGATTCTCAACAATATCCACATAAGTATTGGTTAGAGGATGAACTCACTGTTCCTGCAGTTGATTTCGATGACAAAAAGGTGTTATGCTTCAAGCGTGACAACCCAAAATCACAAACCTGCAATTGACATGTTAATAGTCTCTCAGAGGTTGTACCCAAAGCCAAATTGTAACTGCATTGTGTATAATTTCCATTTTCAAATTCAAAGCAACTCTACCTATGTACAGTCAATGAGCTGGGAGTAAGTTATGAGGACCAATCTGACCTACAGCTAACTAATTCTAGACTAACAAGAAAAACAAAAACATTGTTGAGCATAATTTCAACTATTTGGACATCAATGGAGCTTAGTCCAAATTAACTCAAATATGCATGCAAGTGTATTAGTTTCTACAGTACTGATTTCAGTGAGCCAAGATTTCTGAATTCTGAAAGCAACATTGAATTGAAAACAACAATAAAAAAATAAGACAGGCATGCTTACCTTCACGTTCCAGTTTTTATCAACCAAAAGATTTGGCGACTTCAAATCCCGGTGAACAATTGTTGGTATACTGGCATGCAAACAATTCATGCCTCTTGCCTGCAACATGTAAAAATATTCATATTTAGAGTTAACAGAAAGATGTTGAATTCTAATCAGAAAGAATAATAGCATTAGACAATCTCATACCACATCAAGAGCCATCTTGATTCTACGCTTCTCATCAATTTGACAATGAGGACGATGAAGAATCCGATATAAACTCCCCCTAACAAACCAAATATCATTCAAACAGCCTTGTCAAAGGTAGAAGTTTGTAAATATAGATTAAGCATTAAGAAGACATAAATGACAGCTAGCAACTTTGTTTCTTTAGCATAATGTATAATTAATCAAGAAGTTATGACAAAGTAAAGGTGCAAATTATACCTAGGAAGAAACTCGGAAATGATTGACAGATGTGGAGGACGTGTAACAGCACCCATAAATAGAACAACATTTGGATGGCGCAATCTCCGCATTATTCGCACCTTGCACCAAAAAGTATGTCAGTAATTTTGGCCCGTAAAAGAAATTAACAGCTAGTATATATGGCACACAGATGCTTTTCCTAAGCTTCCGTATACATGATAAAGAAAAAAAAAAGACAGTTGGGAAGACTTTATTTGGGGAATAATAAGGGAGAGGAAAAGATGATAGCAAAATACCAATCAAAAGAATTGGAAGGGTGTTTCTATTGTACTTTCACCCACTTGGTATGCCCTTCACACTTGGGTACAAGAGTACACAATTTGGAGTTTAAGTATCAATTTTTAGTATCAAAGTGCCATACCAATTATGTAGCACCCTTGTGCAAACATAACCATACAAAAAAATGACGAAGAAGTAAATATTTGTTTAAAGGAAACATATGTGGGGTATGTACCCTGTCTATACTTAACGTATTCTATACAAATTTGATTTTTCCAGTCACTTTCTGCAACCTTACTTATCCTTCATTTATAATTTCCTAGGTGGAGTGCAAACCAAGCTTCAAAGTCATATAAGCTCAAAAGTCAGGAACTCTTGTGGATATGAAACAATTTTCTCCACCTCATCTACTTTAACACAGGAGAAGAAAAGAAAATAAAATCACCTATATAGACAGAGGCAAACTATTCACCAAGTCAATTTTCCCCCCGTGTCCTTGTGGTTTTGAAGGAGCTAAATGATAAATGTGACATAATGAAAAAAAGAATTTCTTCCTTTGGAATGAGTCGAAAAAAGAACAATGCATACTAGGAAGCTAATGTATTGCTTACTTCTCTTTTAAATTCAGCTAAAGCAGCACCTGAGAAATCCTGGTCTAAGAATTTCTTCACAGCAACCTCCTGTAGATTCAACAACAATTGTCCAGCCAGAAGTCAGAACTTCAATTTTTATTTTTGTTTCCTCTAACATTTCTGAAAGATTAATGTAATATAAGGCAGAAAATCTCCAGCATGACCTCTACCCATTAATTCAACAAAATGATAGTAGCTGCTGGACGCAGGACAATAGCCACTATGAAAAACGACAAAAAATGAATAAAAAATGCTTCTTTTTTGTATTTAAAATCATCGGATATCTACTAATATAAACATGCCAATACAGAACACTTGGTTAAGAATAAGGAAAAAAATGAAAGAAAACATCATATCAAGAATGAGAAGAGTAAGATAAGATGCCATAATGCCATGGTAAAAAGTTCAGATGAAAGAAACTTTCATAGTCTTATTAACAAATTTATGTATGGAAAAATATCCCATAACATAACAAATTGAAGTTGATGCAGGAAAAATAAAGCTCACTGTGCCATTCCAGTCAGCACGGTAGACTTCCCCATATGAACCTGTCACAAGGAAACACGAGTCAGACAAAATATGAGGGGTGGAGGTGAGGGTTAGATAAAAAAACAATAAAGACCCAAAAAAAATCAATATGCAAAGATTAAAATGATACAAATGCTCCTCAAGCTATTGCATATAAAGTAAGCTTCACAGCTGTTAGCTGTATTACCACTGTGAGATATTTTTAACTTGAAGGAAACCACCAATTTGCAATGCAAAGATGTCCATCTCAAAATAGATAAAGGCCTGATTGGATTTTATTATCAAAACATATTTTCCCAGGGAACTTGACAAACATATTAAAAACTGTGTATATATATATATATATACACTCTGCAAATGTTGATGCATATTTAATGTTGCTAGCGATTTTTATTATCTTCTATAAGTGCATGCCTTAATATATAAATGTGTGAGCATGATTTTTGCAAACCAGTCTTAGCCATTATAAAACCAAGATTGATGAACGCATTACATAACCTCACCAGCCATAGACATTACCTAGTCCAATCCTCTCACCAATATCCAGATCTTCCCAAGGAATTTCGCACTCACCCACATCTACATCATCAAATATTTGATCAACCCTGTTGGTGCTGGAATCTATTGACGAGCTAGGACTTTCTGGTTCCTTTAGTTTCAGATTGATCCCCATAAACCGGTCGTGTGTGCACTTCCTACGATCTTGGAAACCAATTTCATTATTTTCATCATCTTTAACAATGGGTTCTGCATCATTTCGGAAGTTCTTTGCATCTCTAGAATTTTCTTCTTTAAAGTTTGTGTTTACTTCCTCAGCTAAAGGCAACTTATAGCATTGATTCATGCCAGATGCTGAAGTTGAAGTAATGCTACTTGAAGTATTCCTAACATCACCATCTTTGCTAGACAGATTTGAATTACTGGATGACTTGAAGTCTTGAGGATAAACCTTCTCAGACACAGTAGAGCTTGTTGAAGCCAGAGATGACTGATTATAACCATTTGGTTCATGATTAATGCCTGGAAACATACCCTCCATATAATCATATTCCTTTTTTCTAGGGACTTCATTGTATGCATGTCGATTTTTCCACATCAATGGCACAGGTGGTCGACCAGGAAGGAGATTATCTTTCTGCCTGTGAATATCCTCAAGTTTATTCGCAGCAGGTTTGTTATGCATGAAACTTTTGCCAGTTCCTTTGATCTGGAATGGATTAAGATCTGAGAAAAGGTTTTTAGAATCATCCGAGTTATTTTGACCATATGGAACCACGTTGACATTCTTACGCACAGCATCGCCAACTGTATGAACTCGACTGCCTTTGTACAGAGAAGACCCAATAACTGAGGAGGAGATATTATTATGATGATTAGATGGAGCTGCCTTACTAGGTCCTCCAGAAGAACCAACACTAGCATCGGGAATAGCACCAGAGAATGAAGCCAAGGACTCTGCACTTTCATTTCTTAGCTTTCTGTCCAGAGGCAAACTACCATCCACTGAGGAGTTCTGACTACTGCCTTCACCAGACAATGGACTTGATCTTGTATAAACAAATTCAGAATCATTAGAAGAATGAAGACCCGGGAGTTTATTAATGTTTGGATTATATGATTTAAAGGTAGTGTCTTTTGCACTTAGCACATCAGCTGGTATTACTGTCCCAGGTTCTGCCATGAGATCAACCAAAAACTCCCTGAAGGCACAAAATCATAAGTTAGAAGCAAAACAACTGAAAACAGGTCTCATCTAATAATCAAATTCGCATACATGTTCAAATAGACAAAATAAAAATGCAGGTATTTGTATAAGCTTTTCAAAACATGACGGAACCACAATTGAATAATTCTGAAAATCTGGAAGTGAGAAATGTTTGTTGCATCTGGCAGTTTTCAAATCTTTGACTTGGCCATGAGAGTGAAACCAGAGGGAAACCAAAAACCATACACAAATATTTGCACCAAAAAGTTCAGCTCAGAAAAGGCTGAAAAGAAGGGCAAGTCACATGATGAAAGTATGGTTTGTTACAATCTTTAACACTTAAATTGGCACCCATTGCTGTCGACCATACTTGGTCCATGCAATTATACTTTGATCCCTTGACCTTCTCTACAGGCATTTCTCCTGTAGCCTAACTATGTGCCCCTGTTTCAGCTTAGGTTACAAGCTAACAACCAGTCAACAAGAAAAAAAATGGCCAGTCTGATCAATAACAAATTAGAATCTTAGGAAATAATGGCAGAAAAAAATTTCGCCCCATTTCTACTCAATTCTAATGAAGAAGTGGTGATAAGCAAGGAAAAACCCTTAACTAGTACAGATGAATGTCACTTGACCTATGAAAATAGCGAAGCGTACATTATTCAGCTGCTTTTGCTTTTCCAATAACTGGATCCTAAAACCAGAACATGATGCCGAGGTACTTGAAAAGCCCATAACTGAAGACTCTTACCCATGTATGTTCTTTATCATTACTTGTTATGGAGATACAGCAGTTTGAAGTTTATATTTAAGTAATGACTTCTATAGATTAAGAATGGGGAGAGTAACAGTGAATATATTGTAGAACAAATTGCAGGATACACATGCATAAAAGAGGCTTACATCATATTAAATTTTCTAATCAATCCTAAGTTCAATCATCAAATAATAGGTATGTTGAAAAAAAAAATCACAACCTTTCATCTTCTAACTTTATTATGTTGATAGCATCATCCTCTATACCAGTGTAATGGCTACCCTTCACCAGTCGGCAAGGAAAATTTATACTGTCAGCCAATACCTACAGCCAAGTTAAGAAGGTATTGAACATAAAAGCTTTCGTGCAGCAAAATAAGGAAATGACAAGATTTTAGCCAGAAAACCTGCAGGAACTAGTCAATTGAAATATATCTGACCTTAAAAAGCAAAGCCCGATGCCGAGACAGACCAATATTTATGGACCCAATAGGCAAAACGCTTGAGTGAAGTGATTTCCTCAAATCTGTGCTTCTTTCCATCCACCTTGCAAATATTATGTTAGCATCCTTTACTGGCCCACCCATATGTCCTGTGACGACTTCTGCCAAACGCTGCACTAAAATAGCAACATCTGTAGCAGGGCAACCTAAAGCAATACATTGTGCAACTTGCAACAACTCTTCTAGTGCACGATCAATAGTTCGGTTGACTATTACTGCTTCAAAATCAGAGCTCCCAGGGTTTGTTTCTAGATCTGTGATGGATGGCATTTTTCCTTGGGCTACTGCACTTGTGGAGAACACATCATAAAAACCATCCATTACTTTCTCTTCATAATCAAGCACATTGTATTCCTGATGAAACAATTCAAAAAAAAAAGTTGGAGCAAACAAAAGTAAGATAAAAATGTCCAATAGCAGCACAAGTGAGAAACGCAAATTCAAGTATTGGTGCTTAGAAGCACCTTAAATGATATTGAAGCAACTGCAGGCACACCACTCATT
Source organism: Mallotus japonicus (assembly GCA_949634005.1). Lineage (NCBI taxonomy): Eukaryota > Viridiplantae > Streptophyta > Magnoliopsida > Malpighiales > Euphorbiaceae > Mallotus > Mallotus japonicus. The sequence continues at coordinate 44,862 of CATIWK010712211.1, read as the reverse complement.
TCAGGGATTATTTACACAATCTTAAGAACCATCAATTATTTTCTCCCTATAATCAAGCATATTAAATTCATTTGAACTACTCATATACAGGTCAAGAAAATCAGAAGTACGATTAGGTTGTTTAGTAGCATCACATTTGAGCAACACATGTTAGTATTGTTGGCACAGAAATGCCTTGGGCTTTTCAGTGAAATGACATTTCCAAAGTTCAGTGAAGATCAAACCAAATAAGTATCCAACCGTCAACTGAATTAAACCAGCCTTAATCCAACTCCAAATTACAAATGCATATCATAAAACACACCACAAACTAATAAACCCAATGGCCACACTTCATACAACACAAAAAAGCAGACAGAATTCTGCTATAGTGAACAAATGCCAAAAGCCAAAATCATGAGCCAAATTACAGCTCATACCTAACAATACACTTCATAGAAGACTGAATATCACTTAAAATCATATCTCTAAAAGGTTGGAAACTGGTAACAATAATAACCTAATCGACATTAGTCACAATCAAATGCAACTACTATACTGATATATTTAGCCAATTAACAATTAAAATTGTAGTGAATCCAAAAATACTTGAATTTACCATATCACAAAAGTTCTTCAGTCCATAGGCCTAGTCATAATCCATCAAAAACCATCTCAAGGTTTATATTCTATGATTGCTAATTGAAGTAAGAACCTTAGCTCGAAGCTCAATCACTATAATTTACCAATTACCACATTAAATACTAAAAAATAGCTCAACTTTCTCCAAGTAAGCTGTCCATTAGATCATAAATCTAATCCACTAAAATTGCACAATAACAGTTGGCAGTGATTCTCAGTAAATTACCCTAAATCAACAGCAATCCAGCACGAGAAACCAAATTACAAGTTATTAACTACAAAAACACAGACTGAAAAGCCCTAATTCCAGCTTATTAACTAAAAATTCAAGTCCAAGAGAACAGACGTCACAACAATACTCACCCAATACTGCCTCGACAAGGCCTCAGCAGTAACCTCTCCTTTTTCCCTCACCACATCGGTCCGATGATTCTGATTATGATTCCCTCCCAAACTCAGAAGCGTCGCAGCTCGGATCTGATCCTTTTCCGCGTCTTCTCTATACCCCGAATTCGACGCGCTCGCACTCAGCGCCAGTGCCAACTGCAACTGGTACTCTTCCTCTGACGTGAAGTAATCCGTATTACTATTATTAATATTGTTATTATCATTAGTATTATTACTATTACTATTACTAATAGTCGTCGCCGAAGAAGTAACCGTGGTGGCAGTCAGTGGTGGCGAAGACATTGACGTAGGGCTCGCGGGAGCATTTCCGGTGAAAGGACGGTGATCGGGGTTACACGATGGTGATGGTGAAGGAGAAGAAGAAGGAGGAGTCTCGTTTGATCGGTTGTTCGGGTCGTGATTACTTCCGATATGTAGCTTCTTGAAAATGTGCTTCATTTCTTGTTTCCTCTCTCTAATTGCTTTTTTTCCCCTTTTGCTTGTGTCTGTTTATCTGATTTTGTAAAATTTTCATTCACTTTCCCTCACTTTCCTTCACTTTCTGTTTGGTTTGCGAGAAAACAGAAGAGCTTCAGCGTTGTCGGGTTCAATGGGAGGGAAAGCTTAATGGAGTTGGTATACGTGTTGGCAAAAAATAGAAAGGACACGATGTTTGTAATAATTACTAACATATGCCACTTACCGTGTGCGGATACTTTGCTGTTTGCGTTGACCATGAAGTTAAAGTCTCATTAGCCAATCAGGATGATCAGGATGCGCTTTCGGTGGAAATATGGGACCCAGGGGGACACGTCGACTTGTTTGAAGGGCTTGTTTGGGTAATTAATTGTGCGTGTGATTTTGTACTATTTGTGTATTATTGTATTAGTGAAGGATTACATTCCACTATTACAACTACTAAACAAATTTCTTAGAATGTATTCTTGGAATTTATTGATATGTATAGGATCTCTCTTCGCTAGAAAGCTCTCTGCTACAGTAATTTAGTTTGATAGTCTTCATCTTTCATAGGGATTCACCCCGCTCCTTTTCTATTTTGTTTATGGTTTATGTTAAAATAAGATGGTTATCTCTAATTTTGTTTTGTGGTCGATAGATCTGGATATGGTAGTGCTTTGGTACAGGGTATGTTGTCTCTGTTTTGTGTTATGGTGTAGATGGTATATCCACTGCGTTTATCATAAAGGTGTTAATTTTTTTTTTAACAACTAGGTTGAATGATTAAATTTCAACATCACAAGGAGAGAAAATAGAGGATGGAGAGTTCGATCCCTGATTCTCTCAATAGGATATTCACATTTTTTACTACTTGGATTATTCGTTGGGATAAAATATTAAATTTGATTAAATATCAATGTTTCGAAAAATTTGAATTTCATACTTCTCTTATTTCTCACACCAAACACAATAAAAAAACAACCAAGTTAATATGCCATATGAATATTGAATATTTTATGTCGATTGCCCTTGTCAAGTAGCTAATAATTATAATAATGGCATAATGCTATATTTAATTCATTAAATAGTTGAAAAATGTATCTAAAATATCAATAACTTATGTTTTTAACATATCATTCTTTTTTTAAACAGTAAATTAATGATTAAATCTGATGATATGATATAAAAAAGTTAGGAAAATTAAGAAATTAAATTTTACTTTTTATTAAATATTTTAAGTCTATGATAAAATATTTTACTATTTATTATCAATTCTAGGTGGGTTAGGCTTATATATATATATATATATATTTGGTCAATGGGTTAGGCTTATATATCATTCTTTTTAAGAGAAATATCAATGTATTATGTAACAACTATACAATTAATCATTCATAAGCAAAAAAAACAGCACAAACCCATTGGCTTATAATTAAGTGTTACTCAATCAAAGTGACAAAAATTCCAACTTTCTTTGAAAAAAAAAAAGGAGATCAATTCTAGGATGTGGCGAATGGATCAAGTAAATAAAAAAATTGATGATGTGAAGTGCCGGTTGGTAGCCACTTTAAAAAATTGAATAATATATATATATATATATATGTGTAAATCCAAATTATAGGACAATATACAATGAAGGGTTTTGCAATTTTTGTGGTGGCATATGTGCCCTTTTAGTGGTTTAGCTAGTTTAAATGCTAGTTATTCAAATACATTTGATGTAATGGAAACCATTGTCATCAAGATTTGTGTGGTGAGAAATGCACATTCCAAACTTAGAATAATATAATACATATATATGTAGTTTTGCAAATTAAAATTTAATATATATACATGCACACACATATATATTTATATTCATCTTTTTTAAATATTTTTTTGACAAAATTATTATCATTATTGTTGTTATTATTAGCATTAACTTATAGTCTAATGTACCCCCATCCATTTTGGACATTTTGAGCAATATATTCTATCCGTGAGAATTTGATCTAGTGGTCAAATATCTTGAGATATATAAAAAAAATTTGAGTTCTCTCTTTTTCTTATGGTTTAATGTGAAAGAAAAAAACCATATTATGAAATGATATGATATGATATTAGTTGGTGTTATATAAATGAAATGAATAGAACTATTGATTGACTAACTAATAAATAAAAAAATTTCATTGGACTTTTCTTCTGAGATATTGTACAAAATGATGGATTGAGCCGCTTCGCAAAGTTAATCTCCATAACTTAAAAACCAAATTTGCTCCGTCGAATTAGATATGGTCCTATATTTATGAGGAAGGAAGAAAAAATGGGTCTCAAAATTGAACAAATTTTCATATGATTTATTTGAATTGGCCAGAGGTCTATGGGTACTAGATGTTGCATTCAACTATTAGTTTTTTTATTATTATTATTTTTTTTGTTACAAATTAGGTGAGGGGAGAGGAAAAGATGGAAAATAAAATACCTGATTTTCTTATAATATTCATAAGGACTTGACTGTTTGACTAAAACAATGCCGACATGTATTGAACTATATATTAGTAAACAAAAGAAAAAGCTTCATCAAAATTAAATTACTTAAGATTTGAACTAAAATTATTTGTTTAACTTATTTTGATGGTAAAAATTATATTTATGACCTTTTAAAATTATTTAAAATTTATGTTCAAAAACTTATTGGATAGAGGCCACGAACATTTATTGTGCCATAAGGTCTAGTTGTGGAAAAAACAACAGTCAATCCCTAAAATCAAATCTGTTTGAAGGGGCAGCATAATGAAAAAAAGAAAAAAGGGTAAGATATATTTGCAAATGTTTATAATTTGATGTGACAATTAACCTTACCATTGAAAAACATATGCAAAGTTTGCTTCCAAGAAAATAAGATTGTTTTCGCTCATACAACCCAAATGGAAGACTTTTGAACTACAAATTGAAGCCTACATCTTCGTTCAAATAGATTGTGTCTCAATTTGTATGAGCATTTTTTCCTCATCAAAATTCTTTTAAGTATTCGTTTTCAAGTAGTTCAAATGATAAAAAATATGAATATGCTATTATAGAGACTAGAGATCAAACTCTCATCCTCTTTCTCTTTCTAATGGGGGTGGAAATTAACCATTTCATATATAATAAATTTTTTGCATACCCATTTATTCGTAAAAATATTGTGCAATGATAAATAATTTGAATGCATGCTATAGTAGATTTTTTTTTTTACTTATTAATTCTAGATGTATTGTACTCTATTTATTCTAGTTTACAAATTTATTAATCTCATAATATATATTAGAACCACATATGATAAAATTTTTATAATAACACAAGAAATAACATAATTAATAATATAAAATTTATCCATTATAAATTCTAAAAATCTTTTAAAATGATATGTAGTTAATTAGAAAAGATGTTAAACTCTAAAACTCGTTTTCTCGTGAATGATGATAGATGTTACAGCCTGCGATGTTAAATAACAATTTTTTTTAACTTTTTGCCTTTAAACTTTTTTGGTGGCTGATGAAATAATGGAAAAAGATAATTACGCAAGCTCACGACATTAAATTTTTTTTCTTTTTTTTAATGATTGATTAAATAAGTGACTGATATCTTTAATTCTTTACATTGAAGAAAGCTTTAATAAATATGTACTTTACAAACATTTTGAGCTCGCCTAATCTTCATATATAGGGGGTGAAAACATTTTATTCATTGTTTGGTCGAGTGTTTAGCCATTTATAGCTAGCAGAACCAAGAGCCCTCTAATCACCTTCGCTCAATCTTGACCCAAGCACCAGTACTAGGTGTACCAGCATGCACAACAAACAACAAGTAGTACCCAGGTGGTGCAATCTCTACAGTTGATGGTCCAGCAACATTCAAAGTGTACGTATTGGACGACTCAGGTTGAATGGAATTCATTTTCAGCACCACCATCCTTTGGTTCATTGCAAATGAATGTGTGGTGAAAGAAGGTGCAAGTATTCTTACCGATAATACATTATCTGATATATTTTCTTCAACATGGAACCTTACTCTAAATGCGAAATTCCCATATCCTAAAATCTTATCTACAGATAAAATACTTGGTCTTATAGGTGTGTACTCATTTGATAAATAAGGTGGTGAAAATGCCTGCAAGCTTAGGTCTGTTGGGAAAAGAACATTGGAGAATCGATACGTAGGATGAGGGTTACTTCCACCCACCAAAACACGTCCATCAGAAAGCAAAATTGCTGATGAATGGTACAATCTTGGTGTTCGTGTTGATGCCATAACTGAGAAACGTCTGCCAGGTGATTGATGTGGGCGGTATATTAGTGGATGTGTTATAGGACTACGACCATTTTTGTAACCAGCAGTGCCTGCTTGGCACCCATTGATTATAATGATATCACCAGTTGGAAGAATCAGCATATCGCTCATGACTCTCGGAGTTGGCATGGTTTCCATATCCCAACTGGGGTTTCTATCAGTGACTACAAGCCTCCCGCATGAAGAAACTGCACGTTGATACACTCTGCGTGAGATTCGTTCAAATGAGCCTCTTGGTGCACCTCCACAGATCAAGATTTCAGCTCGGTTACTGTCACTGTTTTCGTCTATAGGAAGCAAAACTGAAGACCCTGTGCTTGGATAGTTACGAGGATCACGATTAGGAATCTGAGGGAATACTCTAAGCACACGATGTGTGTTGTAATCTAGCAATATCGATCTTGTGTTAGCGAAAATGAACAAGTTTCCATCTGGTAAAAGGTGTAAGAATGGATACAAATTGTTCTCATTAGCACCATCACGAGTTTGTCTCAAAAGATCAAGCCGAAAAGTTCGATGCACAGAAGGGTAGAACTCGTAAGTGAACACCCTTCTACCACCAACAATTATAATTCTTCCATCAGGCAAGATTTGATTACTAGCATACCATCTCCTTTCTCTTAGATAATTTGGATACTCAGTCCAATCGCAGTCATCATTCGAGCATGAAGTAAAGGTACGCATTACATGATCACCATCATTGTATCCACCAGTCTGAACTAAGGTTCCATTAGGTATTACTGAAGCTGAAGAGCACCAAACATCAGTTTGAACAATCAGGGGACGGAATGAGTTAGTGACTGTATCATAGAGGACGGAATGTGCTGTGCAATCTATTTGAAGAGCCTGCTCACGAGAGTCATTCCGGCAGCGACCTCCAGGAAGGGAGATGTTAGACTTGCCAAAATCTGTACGGTCAAATATGAGAACTTTGTTATCATGCATAAGCTGCATGTGCATTGCTGTTATGCCTATGTTAGATTGCAACCGGTTCCACCGCCCTTCGCGGCCAGGGTATGAAGATATGGTGGTTTGGGATGCTACTGGAGTGTGGAGTGTGAAGGGTAAGAGTGAAAATAGAAGAAATTTTAGCAGGTTAGATGTCATATTGGTTAGGGAAAGAGATATACGTTGGAGGAATGTAATTGGAGCCGCAATATGAAAGGTAAGTGCACCAAAAACAGAGCTATACATACATACATACATATACATATATTATATATATATATATATATATATACATATCAACTGATCTTGAGGTGGTATTGTAGTAATAGGCGGAAACCATGAAAATGATCTTGGGACTATCTCAGAGGTTGCAGGGATAGAAGGGTGTGTTTCTTGCATGCACAGGAAAATAAAGACATTATACAGATGATACATCTGTTGTGGTAGTCTCAAGGTTAAGTCGGAAGTATTTCCTCCTCAAGTGCAGAAAATGCAGGGCAGCACAAGAGCATAGCAGAGGAAGAGGTTTTCTAGACTTCGGAAGTATCTAGTGCAGTGTTGCAAGCATCCATGTCCTACATTACGGTCCAGAATGTAGCACAGAAGCGTCACTTCTTTTTCCTGTTTTTATTTATTTATTTTTTTTCGAAACTTAGATGCAGATTGTTAGCTTTGCATTTTTATTTTTTCATTCTTCGAGAGAATAGACTAAAAAATAAGATCAAGATATCGTGAAAAGTTAGGTGATTAGTTGGAGACAATGGTTTAGATTTTGCTCAACTGGAAATCTGGAATTACTAGGTTCTCAGCTGCCAAAACAATATACCACTCTAGTGAACAACTTTGTTCAGACAACGCAAAATTTAGGGGGCCGAAAAAATCCCATAGGAACACTCTAATAATACTGAAGAAGCAGAAAGATTGGAGGGACCAAAAAATAATAAATAAATAAAAGGGGGTAAATTACATAATGACTCAAGGATGTTGAACTTCAAGTCCTTTTACCCCGGTTTTTCTTAGATGAGACAACCGTCCATCCACCTTCTCCTTGAGCCTCCTGGCCACTTGGCTCATTGATCTGCATGCTCACTTGAATCGGATTAGACTCAAATTTAGGTGCATCTACCATCATGTTTGATCTATCATCGCTCTTGCTACCATCCTCTTCATCATCATCATCATCATCATCATCATCATCATCCTCTTCATCATCATCATTTGCAGCCTAGCATGGAGTAGAAAGGCAAATTAAGAAAAAACCACCCAAACTAACAAAAGTATTTTTAAGTGCTAGGCAGTGACTCACAAACTGTAAATTTCTCTATACGTAGAAGATGAATTTCCAAATTGATAGTCTCAATTGGAAGGAAAACTTCAACATGCATAATATGCAGACACATGAGCACAAGGATTAACAAAATTTTTGAGAGGTTACTCTACACAAGTCCTCCATATTTAACACTCAGAGGGCACCCGAAATTTACTAGACCTAAAAATAAAACTGCCACTGTTTGTGTTTTGCAGAGCACTGATATATGCTCAATCCTGTCACTGCACATATATGTCATATAAAAGTGGGTCAACCAACAAAGTCGTGACCCTGATCTCAAGCTGAGCCACAGGAAGGCTTTGGTAGTAATTTCAACACCACCGAAGTAATACGTGGAATGAATTCTAAATATGGACACCCTTAAAAACAAAATGTCAATATGCCATCCTTAAAAAAATTTTAGCATCATAGGAGTACTGCACATGGAAATGCAAAAATATTTTCAAAAGCAGATGTGAAAACTCATGCGCTTTCCATTTTTAAGGAAATAAGATCATGTCACCTGTCTGATGTGTTGATCAGCTCCTGTTGGAGGACCAGCTTGCCTCAGCTTTTCAATAGATTGATAGTTACCTTCCAAACACTCTCCATGCATAATCATCAATTTTTCTGCTACCTGCATAGAGCAACAAGAGATGCAGAATTGTCCAAGATAGAATTGAATTATCATTCTTTATGTAAGTGTTAAGCTGCACTCAATCAAAAGAAAATGAATACTTAATCCACAATTGTCCAAACTCACTTGCAATTGTGTGCAAATGCTAATGAGAAAATCAGTTTAATAAATGGAAACAACCAAAAAATGCAATTGACAGCAAAGGACCTACAAAGCCCGAAATTTGAGTCTCAGCAACTATTTAACAGTTTATTAACCATTTAGATACAAAAATAATCTAGAAAGAAGAATATCAGCTGAGAAGTCGATTAGCTTACAACTTAATAAATTAAAAAAAATGGCGCACGCCTAATGAGTTTTTTAAGCCAGACATATAACATGAAAACCACTCCTCAGTATTAATTGAACTCGTCAATTGGTGCAACATGATAGCCACATGGAAAAATCAAAGTGTGAGAAACCTAAGAAAACCCTACAATTACAATGCATATAAAATACACCTATACAAGTTGATAGCAGAAGTCCAGTGTTATGATGTGAACAAGGCGCACCTCCTCAATGCTGCCATCCTCAATCACAGTATTGAGAGTAGCCATACCTTCATCCAAGATATCTTCCAAATCATCAATATAAAGTGGCTCTAGCAAAGGTGAGTAAGAAAGACACATCAGAAAATATTTAAAACAACAATTCATCATAAGAAGTTATATCCTATATTCTAAAATTGAAATAAAACACTACCAATCAAAATATGAATTTTATTCCAAGTAAAAGAATTGAAACCAAGAACTCAAAGAACACTGCCAACATACAAATCACCACCTGCTGTTTTATAACTAAACTCAATCTTTGATGATTAGCTAATTCTAGTAGAAAATTCTTATAATTTCTCTAATTAACAAAAACTAATAAAACCTTACAAAAGATGCAAACTTTACTTAATATCAGAATTAAGAATCACATTAATTAATTTTAAAGCATAAATTACAGAACCTTAATGTAAAATAAGTCCAATTAAGCAATAAGGATCTTGTTTTAGACCCTAAACACACACACAAAAGAAAAAGAAGAAATTTTGCTACTGAGTTGGAAGGAGTTAGCTCACCTTTAGACTGAGTGAACCATGAGAAGATATCGGAGAAGAGCTGATCAGCTAACTGGCGAGAACGACGACCGGCCCACTCGTTTTCAACAGCAAGTCGAAGAGCTGACCATCGGGAGAGAATTAGAAAAATGCCTTCTTGGAATATCGGTTTGGACTCAGCTGATAGTTGCTGTTTGAGATTTTGAGGGTGGCCGCTGCTGCTGGCGGCGTTCATGATCGTTGTTTTATGATTGATTTCAGATGAACGATTTTTTGCTTCTCTAGAGCTATTTTCTACGTTTGTTTCGTTAAACCCTAATTCTGCAATTGTGCAGAGCTAAGGGTTTGTTCGTTTGTGATAGGCTAGAGTGTCAATTTACCCTTGAAGTTGGATGCAAGGGAGAATTAGCCCATAAATTAACTTTTTTAGAAAATTAACTCATAAAATTCGATTAATTTATTTAAAATTAATTTTAAATTCAGTCGATTAGTTCAAAAATTAAGTTCATTTTACTTGAAAATTATCATTTTTTAATATTTAAAATTATTATTTTTAACTAATTTATCCAAGATATTTTATAATTTATTATTAAGCTCAACTTTATGTTAATTTTAAAAATTGAACATATAATTTAAATTGAATTAATATATAAACTAATTTAAAAACTAAAATATCAAAAAAAATATTTTATTATTTATAAATACTTAAAATATTAAAAACATTTTAAATTTCATATGTTATTTTTTTAAAAAAATTACACTTAATTATTTTCATTTTTACTAGACTATAAGAGGCGATTTTTTCTTTTATATTAGAGATAAAAATTAATTTCAAAATAATAATTTTGAATCTTACCTCTACTTTAAAAAGTTATTAATACACCACTTTCTGACTAATATGATTCTCACTTTTTTTTAGATGAAATGAATGAACTATGAAATGTAAGAAAATATTTTTAAGTAAATATATTATTATAAATTTTCAATAATGATGAATGAACTACACATATTTACACATGTATAATTAATGAATTTTACAGTAATTTTAGTTATGAATGATCCATACTTTTTTTTTTTTTGGAAATGATGAATGATCCATACTTATATGATGTAACCTAAAAGAAAATGATGTGAAAATTAACTCATGTAAATTAAGCAAATGGCTCACGAAGCAAAAGATGAAATGTGGTAAAAATTCTAAGTCTAATCTCTTTATTTATTCTGTTTAAAAAAAAAAAATCTCTTTATTTATTTTTTTATTTTCTCTTCTTGAGGTGAAGGCATTTGAGTGATTATTGTGTATTATATCCAAGAAGCCTGGAAAAACATCAATAATTGCAAGGCAAATGCTACACCAATAAAGACCAAGTCATGATGCTATATGTCCTGATGCCACTTGTGTTTTCTCATCTCCATCAACTTAAAATTTTTATCTAAAAATCGCATTGGAACTAACAATTCATCCCACATTTGCCAAGTGTTACCTCTTTCACAAATGTCTCTCCACTATTCTCTCCACGTCTCATTGCTTTCCCAGACGTGTCCTAATCTTGCATGTTCTCATGCACGTATAAAAAAACCTCTTAATGTCATCTACATATCATCAACGCTGAAAAAACCAAGAATTTGTCAAAGAATTCCGATCGAGATCAAGAATATTCATTGACAATATGAGCCAACAGCAGCCAGAAAGGCCTCAACAAGAACCTATCAAGTACGAAGATTTGTTTTCAATCAAAGATGCTATAGCTAGCAAACCTGTGGCCCCCAGAGATGCAGCGATGATGCAAGCAGCAGAGGACGTAATGCTGGGTGAAACCCAGAAGGGCGGTGCAGCTTCAGCGATGCAACCTGCTGCTGCAAAGAATGAGAAAGCTGGGTTTGTACGTCATAAGGAAATGAATGATGCTGCTGGTGAACGCAGTGTCAGCATCAAAGAAATAGATATGCATGGAAGGCGCATGCTCACTGAATCAATTGCTGGACAGGTTAATTTTTTTCCTTGATTTTCTTCTTCTTTTGATGACCATTTCTTGACAATTATTTGACATAGAGATGATATAAAATTGGGTGAGGCAGATAGTTGGACAATATAGGCAAAGAATAGCACCAGCAAATTCGACATCATCACCAGCATTTCAACAGCGTGATAGTGGAAGTTTCAGTGGTGGAATAACCATTGGAGAAGCACTTGAAGCCACTGCATTAACAGCAGGACAAAAGCCTGTTGAATGGAGTGATGCTGCTGCAATTCAAGCAGCAGAAGTAAGAGCCACCGGTCGCACCACCATTAGCCCTGGTGGAGTAGCAGCTGCTGCACAATCTGCGGCAACACTTAATGCTCGAACCACAAGAGATGAAGAGAAGAAAAAACTGGCCGATATACTCGCAGTAATTACTCATTAATAACATCATCAACAAAAATTCTAATATTATTATCACACCATAAGAGTAGTAAATTGATATGTATCTATATATAATGCTATTGCAGGATGCAACTTCCAAGCTGCCAGCGGATAGGCCAGCAACTAGGAAAGATGCAGAAGGGGTGACAGGTGCAGAAATGAGGAATGATCCATTCCTTACTACACATCCGGCAGGTGTGGCAGCTTCTATAGCTGCTGCTGCGAGGCTTAACCAGCAGAATTTCAAATAATTAAGCAACTTACATAAATCAGAATTTTTTTTTTTTTGGGTTGTATCCTACTCATTTTTTTTTCTTTTAGCATTAGGTTGGTACGAGTCTTCCCCAATCAATTTCTGTAATGTTGCACTGAAATTGAAATAAATTGGACTCGAGTTTGTTGCACATTTCTGTGCGCATTTTGTTGTTTTGATATGTCACTTGGCTCATCTGTACATGTTTTGGTTGATATGCGTCCCTCGCCCTCGTGCTGGTGAAGATCGTGTAACAGGGCAGATTTTGTTCTGCTTTTTCAAGTTCCATTGTATATTTTCTTTCTATGTTTTGTACATTTTTTACCTATAATATGAATATGGTATTAAAATAAATGGATTTGACAATTTTTTTTTTATTGTCTAACGAGTACGAATGATGAAGTTGAATTAGTCTGATGATTATTTTGATTATTCATATCAGGTAAAGTCAGCTGTCATTGAATTTTTCTGTTTAATTTTTTGATGTTCAATAAATTAATTTTTCTATTGGGTGACTAAAAGTCCCAAGCCTGAGGACAACGTCAAAATGGAGATCCAATAGACGGCATGCTATCTGCTTAAGAAGCATATAAGTATTTGCTGCATTTGTTTTATTATCGCAACGGCTCAAACTGTCCTCAGAAGTTGCAAAATTACAGGAAAACATTAATTTGAGAAGAATTAACTTCTCAAATAGCATTCAGATGGTAACAGGGGCAAGAAAGAAGAAAAAATTGAAAGCGTGAGCTCTCACAGCCTAAAACGAGATTAAAAATATCCATGTTTTGTTTTACAAAATTTTGACGGATTTAACTATAGCAATATTATTGTCTGTGCTAGCATGATTAAATCGTCAAATCAAGAATCTGATATTTTGGCTGGCCTTTTTAGTCAGTCTTCTTCTGCACATCCTTACTGGAGTGCGCTTGAATTGAAACAAAACATATGATGCAGAAGTTTCCACTACGTGCAACCTCGTAATTGGGATCCTTCCTCACCTCAGGTAAGTTGTGGGATCGGACATACGGGTTGGTGGGAGATAAACTATCAACATTATCCTATCAACGTGTGTTTTCCACACATAACAAGTAGAAAGCTTAAGTTTGCATATGCCTAGCACAAACAGGTTTAATTTATTTGCAGAAATCAATGAAAAACCATGTATTTCAGAATATTTCTTGTAAATAAAATTGTACATTATTACAATGCCATGGAAAAACCATGCATATTCGTATATTATTGACAAATAAAAATAATACATTATTTCAATATCATTGAAACGGGTGAGAGAGAAACTAAAGCTATCACGAAATGTTCGCTCAATGGTGAATTCTCTAAATATCGCAAAACCCTATAATGTACAAACCTACATCATACAACACTATAATGGAGGACACAGATAAAATTTCCTCACAATTACCATTCCATGAACAAGTGATTCCATGAGAATTTAATTTTGTAATCACTCCTTTTGAAATTCATTCTTCCATCTATCAATTGGAAATACCCACCTTTTCAAGCGCTAAGTCTCTGGTAATTAGTCTCAGGAGCGCTTGCACCAGCTCTCTCACTCTTGCTTCCCTGCCCAACAAAGATTGCTTACATGTATGCCAACTAGATTACAATTATGTAAAACACATGAACCAGATAGGTGTGTGGGGTTGTGCATCCATGCAAGCATATGTGTTCCTATGAATATTCAATTTACTGCAACGTGCCTCATGACAAAAGTGTCCCCCTAAGCCATCATCCATTAGTGTTGCTTCTACTCCTTACTAGGCCTAAAGACAAAATTTTGCTTAAAAACTATTGCTCACCGTGTCATTACAAGATCACAAAGGGAAGGAAATAGAACAAATAGATGTGGATGTTTGTTGTAATCTTCAGCAGCTAGAATACTTCTTAAACGAGGAGGCAAAGGAAGAATAGATGCCGTTTCTGGATGTATTCTTAGATGGGCCAGTTCTTTAAGGACATAAAAGATTTCTTCAAGCCTTGCAGATGGCAACTGACGTTCACCTACAAGAACAGTTGAGAGTTAAACAGGCATAACAAGAAGATGAGAAGATTTTTAACAATCAATTGGTAAGTTGCATAATAGAAACTAAATACCTAGTTCTTTCTCATCCATCAGAAATCTGTTCAAGATGAATTCACATCTAGAAATAAGAATCATGATTGCGATTTTGCTGACTTCAGACCTTGTCAAATTCCAATCACTTGCTTCATTGTGATAACTGAAAACACATTCTTCATTCATCAAACAATATTTGGAAAAAAATGTACAGCAACTGAACAATTAGTTATTACAACATGATTTGCGAAGTTGTGGAATGTTATGAATTATGAGTTCTGACAATCAACAAAAGTACCAATAATGGCACAGTAAATCCTATTGATAGACAGGACCACTGATGCTCACAATATTCACTTTGTCGAAAGGACAATACCAGTATCATTTCAAGAGATAGCTCACCCGTCACCAGTTTTAACAAAGGCAATAGTTTGAGCATTTCCCATAAACACATGCAAAAGAAAAGTAAAGAAAAATGGGATAACACACCATTTTTATTCCATACAAGTACCTAGAATCGCTAGAATCACCATTCTATTTAAAAAGAAAAATGTAACTAGGTTTCTTCACTTCATATATCTCTGAAAAGCTCAGATGAAATAACGAATTGAAACTATAAATATTACCTGCTCAAGAAAAATAGCTTCTGCAAGCAAGCCAGGGAAAACCTGCTACAATGAAACGGCATAAGTTCCACAGTCTCAATAGGCAAGGAGCATGTGCGTGACGCACAACGGTCCATGGTTGATACTAGTCGCTCCAGAATCTATCAGATAAAAAAAAAATAAAAAAAAAAAATGAGCAAAACAAGGAGTGATCTCCAGTCAAAAGACCTTATGTTACAAGTTAATTTTGCGCCTGTAGTAGTTAAGAAAATTACATCAACAGGGGCATCGATTGGCAAGTTAAGAATCTTATCACCCAGAATATGTAAAAGGGTCATCTCCAATGCCTCATCCGCTTTAAGTGCTTCAGCTGAGAAAGAATTTGAAGGGATGGCACGCCCACAATAACCCACAAGAAATATTTCATAAACATCAGCTACTTCTTTCCAGATACGCACTCGTGCAGATCTATTAATTCTCGAATCTGATCCAAAGTTCGTACTAAATTTGCAAAAATCATCAACAAGGACACGATTGAAGCCTTCAACAGCCAATCGCCAAAGTGACCCATCCGGATTGTCTCTTCTCGATGTCATACTCCTATAAATAAGATAAATTCTTTCATTTAAATATGCAAAAGTTTCATCTGACAAGCAATTACGGGATAAGCAGCACAGTTCCCTACTTATTTTCTGGGAATTGTCTGTGATGGCTCTAAATTATCTGCATCTTGGAATAGAATATAAGTATTTTATTCATAACAACATAAATGCAGTACCAGATGATATAGAGATTAGAGAAAAATTGTTACCTTCCAAGACTCTGAATAATTTCAGGAAATATGATATATCTTTCAGCCACTGAAGCCTGTAGGAAAAGATCTATCAGAACAGGAACAATCTTTTCTGCAAAGACATAACTTGGGATCCCACCCAGTGCAGCTGCTGTCGATCCAGAATGCTGATGTGGAGCTTCAGCTGCTTTTGGAATAATGGAAGCCGTACCATTGGATGTTGTTCCATTCCTTCTTTCCATATTATAGCCTATACAAGTATATGTAATTTTTAATATTTTTCTGCTTAATACACATTCTGGCAGACACTGTAACATTGCCAAACAACTACCGAACCATTTCCATACCTGGAATATTACTACTAATGCTAGTTTGCTTAACCTCATCATCCTCATTTTTAAAAGAATCTGATCTTGGAAGATATTGCAAAAGCTCCCTAAGAAGTACTAGCCACATTGGAGAGATATGCTCAGTTGGATGTAATAGTGGTAAGACTTCTAATACAGTACGCAGCAAAGGTGGAACATGTCCCTAGGGAAAAGCAACATCAATTTCATCAGACATGGTTCCATCTGTAGATGGCTGCAAGTTATGATGAGTATGCTTGAGACAGACAGAAATTACTTACAAATTCAATTTCAAAGTTATCACTACTGGCAATTGCCTGCTTAACTACCAAATCTATGGTTGCAATCAACTGAGAGAACATTCTATCATCAAACATCCTTTGTGCCTGCACATATAGCTCACCTACGAAAGTTCAATGAGATAGAAAAGTAGATAAGCAACCCAAGAACTGGTTCCAAATTCAGGAGCAAAACTGCTGTAATTATGACAATAGTAATATACAATTATATTGAACAAATCCACCTCACAAATATGTCGAACAAATCAGAACTGACAATGTTATCCTCAAGAACCATATTGGACACACAAGGGAGGATATTTAACCATTATAATAAAAATATGTGTACAATGGATTCATGCTCAACAGCATCCAGGATCCAGTAAAAAATTCTCAGGTTGAATTGATGCATTACCAAGACCATGCAAAATCTCCTGCTTCACCTTGCTGGCTGCATTATTGCTGTAGTTTGGCGATGTTTGAAGAACATGCTCGTATACATCAACTATGGAAATAAGATATGGCATTGGCAAATTATCCTGAATCATGAAATCATTTCAGTTGAGGAACAATATATACATTGATACTAATTTCTTACATGGGCTGAAATCTTTAACAATCAACACTACTGTGTCAAGGTAACAAGGTAACATGCAGTTTAAGAAGAATTTATATGTCCAACTGTTTTCTTTATAACAAGAAGCAATAACTGTAGTTCTACTTATTTTATTATTACCTTCTGACAATGGGAAACTGTTGTCTGCAAACAGTTTATTGCAGCAATAGTAACCTCTTTACTACCATTAAGAATACTATTCTTTACCAAAAGAAGCAATGATACCCATCCTGCACAAAAATCATGTAAAATGCTTATGGATTTCCCTCGTACACAGCCCAAAGTTGACAATATCACATACAAGAATCTACAATGCAAAAGTACCTGACCAGAAATTGCTTAAGCTACTTAGAAAAGGAAAGAAAGAACGTAATAGACGTGCTATCCCACCAAGGACCAGCACAAGCGTTTCATCCCACTGTTTCTGGACTGAGTTACGACTGCAAGTTCATGCAAGAAGATTAATTAATGTTCTCGATCAAATAGAATCTGAACTAGATGATGCAAAAGCAAAAAACATTATACATTTATACCTATGATGAATCAGCATGTGAACTGCTTTTCCTCCTCGAGTTCCTAATTCTTTCCCCTGTGATTCATCTTTTGATGATGTTGCAGCCTATAGAAAAGATGTGAATCCAATCAAAATAGACAACAAAAAGGTCCTAATAAAACTTTTACACTCTATTTCCCCAAAAATTAATTTACCACTTCCAATTACCATGTGAGAAGCTCGATCTAAAGCAGGAAATACATATTTCCAGAGACAGTCCTCCCACATGCTTTTTGAAAGTTTTTGCCCATGACTTCCAAGAGTTTGAAAAAGCGTCCTAACAGCAGCATTTCTAACCTGTAATGTAGATCAAGTTCAGCCATTATGAAGAGAACCTTCAAATCCAACAGATGTAACAGCAGACAACTAATTCTTTACAGCTCCACAAAAATTAAAGAAATTAAATATGCAAGGTCATAACTGAAAACATTTTAGTTCCATGCATA
This sequence comes from Mallotus japonicus, assembly GCA_949634005.1. NCBI lineage: Eukaryota > Viridiplantae > Streptophyta > Magnoliopsida > Malpighiales > Euphorbiaceae > Mallotus > Mallotus japonicus. The sequence continues at coordinate 26,736 of CATIWK010712211.1, read as the reverse complement.
TGGCTAAATTATTTGCACCTCCTTCTAGAGTTTGCATGCAACCCTATATGCGAATGAATGCCTATATGCATGCACTGCATGGAAGATCACAAACACATGCCCCACATGCAGGCACACATAGACGTGTAACATTCATTTATAAGACAATGTTTAGCATAATGTTGATTCCAGAAAGATTCAATCCTAAAATATGGGTAATGTAAAAAAAGACATTTTTCGACCGCTACAATTCTGCAGAACCATCTCAACTAGAAGATCATGTATAATTAAGCACTGTAATAGTCACAAATTCTATCATTTAAATAAGGTCTCATCACTTAACATATAGCCAAATCCTGTTTTGATTCTGAGGTTAATGCTTTAAGAGTTTAGATTCTGAGGTCAATGCTTTAAGAGTTTAGAAAGTGTATGGCAATGCAGGTGCTGCATGACAATTTCACAAGGGATGCCCAGTTTCAATATGCGCCATAATACCTCTGGCCTCTCATCAGCTCCAAGCCTTTGAAGTAATGAGAAAACAGAGAACAGCAACTTGTCACGATCGATAATATTTAATATGGAACCTCGGTCGTTCACTTTATCAGGCAGCTCTGAAATTTGTTCTGCAATTAATTCACCATCCATTTGCCTCACACTAGGATGTGCATCAAAAATACCTGTATTGATATAGCATAGAAAAACATGATTCATAAAATTCTAAAGCAAAGATGTCCGATATAGTAATAGGACTCTTAAAAGCTCATAAGGTTTCAATGGCAACTCAACTTGTTTCCTTTCCTTCTGGAGGCTGATGCAGGAGCCCCTTGGCGATAAAATCAGTTGTAGTCCATAAGAGACCTATCGCTGTCAAACTGATATTCAACTCAGTCTTCTGAGCACTGTAGGCTCCAGTGACATCCACACATCTAAAACATCAACAATGTGATTGGTACAGTTTTGACGGGTGCTATAAAATGGTAAGTGTAATTGTCAATGTCTTAATGGAAAGCAACTATCAATATTAAATCAAATGAGAGCTAGTAGAAACTCAGTCATCAAAAAAAGAACAGTTAAAGCCTGCTCTCCGTAATTACCCAGAGGACCATAAAAAATTGTATGGATACTGAAGATTTTTCAACTAGCAGATAATCAATAATTTAAGTTCACTTTCATTAATGTTCCAAATTTTCTCCTAATGATTAAGACTAGGTCTTTGCCAACACATCTGTACTACACAACATATGTTTTTTTTTTTTTTTCATAAGCTGCTCCTGCTTTATTTTTCCATTGAAAAAGTGACTTGGCAAAGAGAACTTCACAATGTGCACCAATTTGCAACTTTTGAGAATCAATTAGGAAGAAAGACAAAAAGAATATATAACTGTTGAAACCATGTATATTAAACATTTATTTTATGGAATAAGCATGAGAAATTAACATGCCATTACTAATCAAATATGCCCAGAATTCAATTTTTTACTAGAAAAGAAAATATTTTTTAATTGTATTTCACAAACTGCTAAATTTTGCTTCTTACACATGGAGACACTCTGCAGGTATGGAACTAAGTCCATCATTCATAATTACTCGCAGGCTCTGCAATAAAATAGAATTCATCAATATTTGTTAACAGAAAGTCTAAGCCATTACTGTAAACAGAATATTCTGCACATATTTTTCACAGTAAGAAAAGCCAAACGAGTAAAAGAATCCTAGAGTTCGCATAATGTTTCAAATTTACTCAATAACGTCATCAATTTTACCTGCAACCTTTTACATTGTTAAACAATTATAACCATTTGATTGGAACAGTAAAAAATAAAACTGCCAATTCAAACAACACCCTTATTTAAAATTTTCCCCCTTGACCAACCTCTTTCTCCCACTCTATTCTTCCCCACACATCCCCATTTATTTTCTTAATGCTGGGCTTGCACCAGTCACCACCTTGAGACCGACTCTAGGGCTAAGCACAACTCAAGATCTCACACTATGAATTTGACCAAGGCCTGATTCATGCCTATTGACTAGTAAATAGTGAATAAAATTACAAAGAGCTAAGAAAAACACAAATATCAAAGATTATCATAGTTTTACACCAATAAATTACAGTTCCCATTTGAATCCAAAATGCCCTAACATCTTCATATTTCTTTTTTTACCATATTTATTGTTTTCCATTTTTTGATTTTTGTTTTCTTGGGTTACAATTGCCACCAGTGTCAAAGTTTGCAGGTAAAATTGATAGTTAAGGGAACTGGCTAGAACTGAAAAAGTATGCAAAGGTAAGAATATGTTATTTCTCCATGCGATACAAGTCCGCACGTTAGTGATTTGAGGACTGAACATAGTCCAAAGATAAATGGGCATATGAACAGTGCAGGAAGCATCTCAAAAGATCCTGTCTGAGGCATATGATACATGTGCATGTTCCTAAGCATGCCACATTCATGTAGCAAAATGCCAAGAGAAAAATATAATCACAAATCACATTTTGCAAGTCACAAATGAAGCCTCAGCCATAATTTAATTAACCTGGAATCCCAAGGTGACAAGATCTTTCTCTGGAGCTTCTGCAACAGACCTGATGATGCAGCATAATAGAAGGGTATCAATCAAGGAGGCAAAATCCGCATAAACATGGGTGATTGGAGGCAAAAGATTATCACCTTAACATTTCAAGAATATTTGGCCAGCTGTAATACAATTTTTCTCCATGCCTCTGAAAGAGGAGAAAAATATAAATAAATTTATCAGAAGAAACATGCATAAGCTGACAATAAAAGACAATATCACTACAATCCATCATCATAGTGCCATGTTACCTCCAGAACATGAAGAAGAATTTTCAAGGGGCCAGCATGAACATCAGAACTTTGCGTGGAAAAATACAGAGTTCTAAGTGGAGATATGACAGAACATTCGAGCATTCTCAACTCTGCATGCCTAGTTTCCATCTGAAGAGAGTGAAAGAATAATAAGCCACATAAAATATTAATGTGAATGGACCATTTATTTGGACCATTGGAAAATTCGGAAGTTACTCACATCATAGGATTCCTTATGTTGTCGGGATAGCACATAATCCTGGAACTGTTTAGAACCTAAAACAGCACATATTGATTGATCTAATGCATCAAGTGCCATATTTCGCAAATGCTGATTAGAATTATTGGCAAGCTGCAGGACATACATGAAACATCAACAATGTAAACAGTTCTAGCAACATTTAGTACAAAAAAAATGATAAACAGGAGAATTACCTCTAGAAAATGACCAACAACATGATCCCACAGTGGCTCCACTCCTGCAATGTGGTAGAAGAATGAAACCCAAAAAATGATGGTAAAAAATTACATGACTCAATTGTCCTATTAATTTTGAGAAAGGATGACATATGCACACATCTGAATCTTGAAAAGTAAGGGCTTCCATTAGTTAATCGAAATGGTAAAACAGAGTCCAAAAGATTATTAAAGAAATTAAAATTCAGAAAAAAAAAAAAAAAAAAAAGCATTCTGTGTGGTCTGCTGATCTGTTTAGATTAGTAAACCTAAGAACTTTCATGACAACTACAAGAAACTTCTGAAAAGGTGATAGCCAATACTAAAGATTCATAAAAAACAGTGCAGAGGTGGGAGGGATTTCATTTATTAGAAATATATCACAAAAATGAAGAGAAGACTTCAATGACAGGTAGTAAATTCATCACACTGTCAACTCCAGATTAAGCCACATAAATCTAACTCACATGTGCACCACAAAAACAAAAGAGATTAGATTTTATGTTTCAACTACTGAAAGATAACATCACATACTGTGAAGATTGTTGACAAGGATGGATATCATCCTCTCCACTGAAAAACTTATGCTTCCAATCTTTTGATTCATTACAGGTCCGAAACCACCTGATGCCTCACACATGCATTGGTGTGACAGTTGACTTAGTGCAGAAAGAAGTGATTTAACTGCAGATATGTGCATCAATGCTGAGCTCTCGAATAGCTTTACAGACCAAGAAAAGATTGGTTAGAAAATGTAGTCACATATCTTAAAGATTGGTTAGAAAATGTAGTCACATATCTTAAGATTGAGTCTAAATGAAACAGGAAATTAAAACAGTGGAGTGTTGAACATTTGCTAGAAAATATGTATCTATTTTCATGTTTGATAATGGCATATTATAGCATCTTCAATTGGCCAAAATGCTGGAAAATCAGAAACCTTCACCAGAAAATGAGGAAAATGGTGTTTTTCCTTTTTTATTTTTTAACTTTTCTTGAGAGAGAGAGAGAGAGAAAGGACATATTGTTTCTGTTTCCAGAAACAAAAACATTTAACAAGAAAGATCATAGAACAACAGAAACTTCTTAAGCAAATGACATCTCGTTTCATCTAAAAAGAATTCTGACAGATGCAGCTTTGATTTGTTCTACCAAGTGGCACAGAAGGAACAGTACTTGCCTGGGAATTCAAAGAAGACAGAACACTGAGATCGCTATATTGGCCAGAAGATTCTCTCAGAAGCTTTGGGACAGCTGTAGAGACTTCCTGGGAAACAAAAAGAATGTTATAAAATTTCATGTCAAATAATTCAGATAACCATCCTTGAATGAGGATAAACATCCCTAGCTCATATTTCATAATTTGCAAAATTGGGTTTTTAGCATCTCCAATCCACGACAGCAAGTAAAAAGAACATAGCAGACCCAATCTACAACAGTAACTGAAACATTGTTTTTTTAGGTAAGCTTCCAGCTATATGTTTAAAACACAAAAATAAGAGCTGGCCATACTCCCTTGTGCTTTAACTTTCCAGTCGGATTAAAGCTCTACACATAAAAGTTATACCCAACCATTTGTTGTATTACATCAGAGCATATTAAAAATCAGATCCAAAATGCTTCTGTATTGTGCTTAATACAAAAAACTCCTACCAACCTATGTAAAAACTTCTGACAAAAACATGTGATTCTGCAAGAAATGTACAGCTATTTCAAAGACATGTAATCCATTTTTATCCACCATGGCCCACAAATCAACCATGATTCAAATATTAACCAGAAGTGATTTTCTAATATTACCTGTGTGGTGGCATGTGGGGAATGGATCGCTCGATCTAGAGCTGCTAAAGTTTCCAAAACCTGTATCCATTCATAACTTACAAAGTTACACACTTCATCTTCTTCATTAAAAATATATATGTATACCAAAAGAAAAGTAGCAAACCAACATACTAAAACCCAAGATGGCCCCAACACATTGTGCAACCGATGAGCAATGTTGAAGAGAGTCCTGAGGGCCTGGTTGCCAGAGCAATTGCAATAAAATGCACAGATGGTTAAACAATTAAGTAGAAGATAGAAATAAATTATCTAAAAAAAAATTACTAGAACAAGTGTAAGGATTATGAAGGAATATCATGCAACAAGCTTAATAAAATACCTGTACATTCTTGGGAGTAAGAACAACGCTTTCCCTCTGTTCAACAAGTAATTCAGTACGCTTTGCCCGAGGAGACTGTACTGCACTGCAGAAATCTCAAGTTAATCCAAAATTTTAACATGAACACAGGATGAAAATCATGAAAATGGAAGGGTCTGACATTGCACACTAAAGAATCCAAGCCTAACAAGTTTAAATTTGAAATTAAAAGTCATTATGCTACATTTGTCCCGCAATGCAGACGAATTACAAGGAAACAAACTAAGATGACATATACCCATCATCCTAGCAACCTTATCACTACTTGCATCTAGATGCAAACTGGCGTCTTTGAATCTACAAGCAAAATTACTTGATGCTTCCAAGCTAAACACCTCACAACAACATTAACAATTAAAAGCTATTACTTGATCTTAATAACTTCCGTTATTCATTTTTGTAAGACGCCACATTCAGTTTGCTGACCAATAATAAGAAAACCTGTAAATTCCAAATCTAGAAGAATAATGCTCATGCACATCCCTCTCCCTTTGTCTGTCTGCAAAATGACTCAAATTTTCACAATCCCACAAGAGGATCTCCAAAAATTTTCCAATGTGAACAACTAGCTTTCTAGGCCTACGGACATGCCACATTTTATTATCTCTATGCTTCTGTATAGTGCATCGGTTACAAACTTCTATTTTTGGCAATTCGTGATCCCATAAGAATGCACATGGCAACATTCACTAATTTAAAAATTACCTCTTTTTTTCTGCCTCATTTGGAAAATTAATAGTAAATTTGCAAAGTGATGCTAGAAAGGCATTCAAAGGTTCTACAGCATTGAGAACCCCACATGCCTGAACAGTCACAGAAAAATAAGATCAATTGCAGTGTAAACGAAAAGCAGTATATATATTGTTGAAAATAACATCGGCAACAGCTAAACCAGAACAACTTGAATGAAAATTAGAATCAGCTGTTGCAAGGTGAAAGCAAATGCAATTGTAAAACAGAAAATGCAACTATCGAAACCATATACCTGAGTGAATGCCTGGTACCCCTTAAGTATTTCCAATACAATAGCCTCTCCTTGTGACCTTCCACATCAACTACATGTCAGATATACATAAATTTGACTAAGCCTTTAATTACATCCCCCAAAGAATAGTCCAACAAACCTCGACAAAATAAGGGATAAGGCATCAAGAATAGTCAACCACAATGAATCAATCATTGCAATGCAAAGAACAGCAGTTTTCCCAGTAAATTTTGCCACAGGATCATACTCACATCTGGGAGATTCAAGCTGGTAGCAACAAGAGAGTATAAGACCTCTTTTCTTTTTTTTTGGTGTATTTGTGTGGCGCAGGCAAATATTAAGAAAAGAAAAAGACACGAAAGAAGAATCACCTCGCCGACATCCACTGCTTCATCTGTCAAAGTAGCTACAGTGAAGACAACACCCAACAGCCCTTCAACTGCCAAAGTTATTGCATGAGCTTCACTTGCAACCAGGACAGCAGCATTGGATGCATCATTATCCAAACTCCATTCAATTCCTGCAAATTGAAAAATCTGTAATGCATTTTTTAGTCCCTTCAGTTACCTAAGTTCCTATGACTTTACACCCTTGAGCATGAGGGGAGAAAAGGAATACATGTCAAGTCCTCATGCAATAGAATAACTTAACAGCATGCCATTAGAAACAACTCAACAACTAGAGCAATCTCTTCATTAAGCTTCAGAATATTAAAAAAGAAAATTACCCATCACGCTATCTAAGTTGAAAATCCATACATTGACTTATAAAATGTCAAGATACAAAATCAAAGGCAAAAGTATTTTCCTCTGTGACAGATAATTTCCAACACTAAAGTATCCTCTTGTTGAATATTCACAAGTTTCTTTAAAATTTTGGCCAACAAAGTATACACCCGTAAATAAATTACAGCTGTATACTTTATATACATTCATCCACATCATATTTTATAAGACAATTACAACCATTTAAAGATTTAACATAATTCTCAATGCTATAAGAGATTATCAAACTAAGAATATTTGAAGTAATTTTTTATCTATGAATTTAACAAAAAAATTTCCATATATAAATGTTGAGAAAGGGAATAAGACGACAGCTTGGTGAATGCAATATGGAAAAAATAAAGGTATATGATTTCTGTCACTTTTACCAATTAAGAGAACAGTTACCTTTTGCCTTGCTGCTAAACATCCCTGCAACAGCTATCAGGCTCTCATCGCTTGTTTCCTGAACCTAAAATTTTAGAAGCCTATGTTAATAAAGAAATTCAACTACTCAAATAATGATCTGACTGTACAATCTGCATTGCAATATTCAATATTTCCTAATTGATATTCTATCTGTAAAACAGAATGCATACCAGGGTGCAAAAATTGCACCAGACTTTAGATAAAGAGGAAGTCATAAATAGCATTAAAACACCCAAAAGCATGGCTATAAGAAAAGTTGCCAGTTGCCACCCAATCTTTAAAGTTGGTTCAGGTGCCTTAGCCTCAAGGCTCAAACCAGTAACTAATCAGTAAAAAGATGCAGAAGAAAGACTTTCCATGCTTAAGATATTGACACATCTTCAAAGCAACTGCTTTTTGTTTTACCCACAAAAGTCAATAACAACTTTCAAAATAAGACTGTCTGAGTCCAACACCACTTCCCTGCACCTTCAGCTCCCTTTCTGTTTGGAGAAATTGGAAAACAAGGAAGGCAACTGAGCTACAATGGGGAACTTTGCAGCCTCTGCTGCAGAAATTTTTTCCGATAGAAGAGAATTCTCATCATCCAGAGCTGTGCATTTGTTACTTAAAATAACCATCCACAAAGATCATTAAGTGTGGTTGATGAAGACTAGTTAGACAAGGCATGTAGGAGAAACACTCTCCCCAACTTACATCAGTCTCTTCCAAGATAGAACAGTTCAGCATGATACAGACAACCAAATCATTTTTCCTCACTACTATAAGCTACTTACTACTTATTAACCACAAATTAAAAATATAGTTGAGGGAAATCAAAGGAGGTCAATTGTATAAATAGAAGATGCTTCAATACCTGTACATTTGAGACAACCCGAGCAAGAGCTTTAACCATACCCTCCACAACATTTGTGCTCTTAGGATGCCTACAAAATGGATGTTAAATGTAATTGTTATACATGGTAATAACATGAAAAAGCTTCCAGAAAGACCAATTTTATGTATAAATGAGGAAACACTATACTCTAGCTACACTAAGTTCCAAACTTTGTCGGAACCATCTAGAGCAGATCAGAAATCACTTGTGATCACAAATTTCTAAAAATATATGTTTTCATGTCTTTCCGTATGCTAATTATGATCTCTGAATATCTGTGTACTAATGCGTGTGCACAAACCCCTTCCCTACCCCGTAACAAAAACTTACATGAAATAAATAATTTATTAGTTACAGATGAAATTATAATTTATAAAATTTTTCAGTGGGAAGAAAAATGCACAGATGAGAGATTAGAGAGAGACTGCCAGAAGGGGAGGGGATTGGTAGCTTCAAGACTGTAACAAAATATATGCAACATGGGGCACAAAGGAAAGGATCCAGATAAGAGAGCTAATAATAAGCTTACATGTCAAAGTTCTGAAAAAGAATTCGTAAAGTCCGTGCCTCCACACAAAAACCCTGTCAAATCGCAAATCTGAATCTCAACAATGTTCATACACGCTAAGAAAGGAGGAGCAATGTCCCAGCCAGTGTTTTAGAGATTACCCTTAGGATCTCAAGCACAAGAATACGGTGCCATAATGGCAAATCAAGAAAAGTAACCTTCACAAGCATATTCAGAAAAACCTGCATTCAAGGGGTGGAAAATCCCATTGGACATGAGATGTTTGCTAGCAGACTGTGATAAAATGTGACGAAAATAGTGTATATGCCCATATATTCACATAGCAAAAGAGTTAGGAGATATGACTTATGAGAGGCCTTTAACTTAGCCTTGACAAAGACATGAGTATACATATGAAATGTTAATGAGACATTACCCATGAAGTACAAAGGCATGATAAATCTCCAAAAAGAAAAAGAGTAGGATTCATCCAAAATTAGTTAAATCTGGGCAGACATCATTTAGCTAGAGAATTCTAAGGAAACCTTCAACAGAAATTTGTTAATTAAAATAATGGTTTTAGTAAAGCAACTGATTTTTGGCTACTCAAGACTAGAAGACAGAAACCATCTATCATAAAACAACATCTTAATAAAAACAAGAACAGGACAAAAAAAGAATAAAGATAACAGCAATAGTATCATTTCCTTCCGAATGTATTATAAACATATCACTTGATCATTATTGCTGTTGAACATACCTCACACTCAGTAAGAAGGGATGAACTGTAAAGCCTGATTATATGAGCAACTGATCGCAATACCAGCCGGCGAAAAGAAGGTTCTCCAGCTTCTCCTTCAATCTTAATCAAAGATCAATTGTAAAAGATACATACAGTGAAAGTCTTCAATAAATGGCACAATATTCCTTTAAAGGTTAAATATTTATCCAGTAATTTGGAAAGAGAATCTACCTCAGCATTGGTACGAAGTGAAGTCATCAAAAGTGAACATATCTGGTGACGCATGACCTATTGAGTTTTCATGAAAATATTAAAATTCAAAATCTTCTGCTGACATGCTCAAAAAAAGAAATGAACAGAGATGAATATTCTTTGTGAGATTATTCTTATGATTACCTGTTCATAAGGACCCAAGGTCTTGAAAATAGCGACATAATTGGACAAAATGAACCTGCATGAAGGCAGCATTCAGCAAAGCACAGGATAAAAAGCTTGTAGTTTACCAGCGCGCTAAATGACTTTCATTTAATTTCATTCAGATATAAGCCCTTGCCTAGCATTTTGAAGACCTAAAAAACCAGGAGAGGTGGTCAAATTTGTTTTGAAGTTATTAATGTGTGATCATTATCTAACTGTGTTATTAAATATATTCATTTTGTTTTGAAAGTATTAATAGCAAAGGCATATTTCTTACTCAAGAATATCAAGTGCAAATATCCGTTGAAGAGAATTGACGCGTAACCAAATTGCCTGTGAGATAAAAGGGAAAAAAATTGTTAAAATGAACCAACAAATAGCACAATTTGACTCTTTGAAACAAATTATTAAGACCTAATAAATTAATTAAAGCTAATCATATAAACTGGTCAGGGAGACCATCTACTAGTTTCAAATAGCACATACAGATCCACCTGCAGCAAGAGCTGTCAGGTCTTCAAGTAAACGAAGCCCAAGCTTTCCAGCATTTGTTAGGATGTCCCTCATCAATAGCTGCTCCCCAGAAGCAGGTTCATGCCCCAACAACCTGTTCGCTCTTGTGTTAGATGGGAAGATATGCTAGAAAATGCATTATTTGAAATTAGTTCCACACCAAACTATTGTTGATAGAATGTAGAACCCACTATTACACCCACCCATCCGATGCCACCCCAAAACTTGGGTCAACACACAAACGCAATACATCTTGGTTGAAAACATGCATATAACATACCCACCAGGATGAGCTCACACATCTTCTGAATATGTATGCATTAATTATGTGTATTACCTTAGAAATTTACAAACTATATTACACAAACACACAAGAGTTATTATGTTTGATTAACAAATGCTTTTCATAATGGTTAACATACTCTGAATGATTGATACTGCGATTAACATCATCAGTAACTGAGCTGGTACGAGAAATATGCCCTCCAGAGCCAAACCTTCTTGCAGGAAGAGACTCGGCATGAACCACGTGATCAAAAATTAATGCTACTGCCTGTCTGAAGGTAGCTGCAGCAGTACTGGATACAGTAACAGAAATGAGCAGGCCAGAAGAAGGACTCTCCACATTTAATATTGGTTCTAATAATTTAACTTACTTTCGCACACTGTCAGAGGATCTGTTATTGTCAAGAAGCCGAAGGCATATATAAAGTGCTTGAGCCATGTTCTCCTGAGATAAAAAAAATAAAAAAATAAAAAAAAATAAAAAAGTTCAGGCAGAGACACTTGCAGCGCCCCCATCTCAACCCCCAACCAAAGAAAGGAAAAATATAATAATTTATAGATAGAAGGACCACGCAACAACACCAAATATGTGATAGATAAAAAATTTGCACCAACGAAGACAACAGCCAAATAAGGTGGCAAATTATTTATATTCCTAGAGTTTTTCAATCCTACATGCAAATCAATATCTGCATTCATATACATGCCAACTTATATTAATATCCTTTTTAAATTAATGAACACAAACCTTAAAATACTTTACTCTCCACAGATATTCAGAACATTACATGTGTTAGTATTTTTCCTAAATATTAAAAGCATATTTCCCATACCCCACACTCCATGTGTTAGTATTTTTCCTAAATATTAAAAGTATATTTCCCATACCCCACACTCCACAGTATAAGAATGAAAATTCATGTATTCTGACTACAATACAAATCAATAGTTGATCATAAATTCCCAAGAATGGTAATATTTGTAACAGTTTTCAAATAAATTACTTATAATGCTCTTTTTCTTTTTTTAAATTCCTACTAGTTGAATCTGGTTAGACACTTCACTGCAGTAAGAGCACATTTTGTACATTTACTGGACAGACAAAACCAAATAACTGTGATTACCTCACTCTCAGGATGTAACCGTGATTGAAATATGATTAATATAGTCTGTAGTGTCTTGAGTTGAACACTCTCATCCGTCATTTCAGCATGCTGCATTGTAGAGAAAACAGTACATAAGAATCTAGTGAATTACATAATTGCCCATCATTAAAAGAATAAACTGACGACAAAACACATATTTGCTAGTATTCGAACATGAGGGTCACTTTTGTCAGCTCACTACACAAAATACAGTTTGTTTCCATGAAGTTAAACCATTTGCTAAATTCAATTCGAAAGAACAGATACCTGATTTCACAAGCCAAATACAAATAATAACTTACATCTTTTAATGTAGAGAGTATCTCCTTCAAAGCTGATGGAGCAACTGCATCATGGGAAATAAGCTTTTGCAGACATGAAAGTCCAATCACACTGAGTTTAACATTTCTGACCTCGCAAGCCATCAAAAATATTCGCAGAATGTCCTCATTATGTGCAATTTCATTAGGACTTGACAATGAACGAAGCTGCAAAAACATGCCAAGAAATAAAAATAACCCCAATTTCAGCTGCCAGCCAAATCAACAGCCATCAACAATAATACTGGCTTTCAATAAAAAGATCAAAAAATAATTAAAAAGAACAATGCAACATACATCGTTGCTCCACATAAGCTCAAACTGCCGACATTTTATAGCCATAACGATCACAATACAACCGTTAATTCTTCAAGCAACTAAAAATTCTAAATAAAACTCCATTTCTCCTTACAGAACTTCAAGAAATAGGAAATGCATCAAAACTATATTTAACTTCTGATGCATACTTCCATTTCCATACAGTATTTTTAAGGTCAGTTTTTTCATATGATTTAGCTCCTCTCCAATTCAACAAAATTTTCAACACTAACAAAATCAGCAAACGTAAATCATAAATTTGGACATTGCAGCATTGAATTCGAACGAATGAACGAACTGTAACCTTCAATATGGCATGCTCTGCACCGTCTTTAACGGCGGGGTATCGCCGTCGCGCTTCAGCAGACAAGGCACGAAGATCGGATTCCAAGACCGCCATGAACGCCATGACTCAAGCTGAGAAAGCTCTCTCTCTCTTCGCCTTTGTTTGTTTGAGTCAACGCAGCAATGCAATAAATAATTTCTGCTAATCGGAGACGATTAGATTTACATAACTTTAGTTGTTTTTAGATCGATCAGAGTCAGTACAGGCCAGGAAATGAAACGGGAAACCAAGTAGCAGTAGCAGATCTTGGAGATTGCTTGCTTGCTCTTTTCTAGCTCGTGTGAGTAACACGTGTGTGATGAAGAAACAGTAGTTGGACTGGACTTGATTCGGCCCACGGCCTACTTAACAACTAACGGCGGTAATATTTGAGAATTACAGTTTGGTGCTGTTGAAAGGTTTTTTTTTTTTTTTTTTTTAAATTTAGTTAATTCAGTTCAATTGAGATGATATATTAATAAATTCATAATTTACAATCATAATTTATGTAATAAAGATGAAAGGATTTATGAGCTAAAAAAAAAATAGTTAATAATTAACAGTGATAATATTTGAGAATTTTAGTTTGGTGTTGTTAAAGGTGTTTTTTACCTTGCTAAATTTTAATTAATCCATTTTAATCCGGATAACACAAGAACGAGTTCATAATTTATGTAATAAAGATGAAAGGATATATGAGCTTACAAAAAATATATTTATAGTTAATAATTAACATTGGTAATACTTGAGAATTTTAGTTTGGTGGTATTAAAGGTTTTTTTTTTCTTGTTAAATTGTAATTAGATTGTAATTAATTCAGCTCAATTCGGATGATAATATAAGAATTTCATAATTAACAATTATTATTTTAAAAAATCCAAGAGCAAAATAGGTAGATATAAGATGTGGTGCTGTTAAAGTTTTTTTAAATTGAATAATTCTAATTAATTTAGTTCAATCCAATTGAGATAAACCAAACGTGATTATAACGAATTCATAATTTACAATTATAAATTGGAGGAAAATGTAAGAATCGAAGGCTTTAAAGAAAATTATATCATTCAACTATGAATGATGGCTTGACTTTTGAGAGTGTAGTTAAATTGGCTACAGTATTTAAATGTAACCTTATATGCTCAATATTGAAAACTTTTTTTTTTTTTCGAATCAATCAGAAAGAGCCCTAGTTAAAATTTTTGTTTTAACTTGTTGCTCTTGAAAATTTTCATGAACCACTCGTGAGTCTTTAATTTTTAACTAAAAAATGGATGACTAATTTTTATTTTCATCCATAAGCCACTTGAATTTGTTAAAAAAGAAATAAAAACAAAATTCAGAGACAAAAATTTCATATCATCCATATCTCCACCTCTCAATTTAAGGAAAATTTTTATTGAAAAAGAGTATATTAAGAGAAGATGATTTCTAAATGAAGAAACTTTAAACCACAATTGCTTTTATAATTTTATAAATTTACCAAAATAAGACATAACATGACTTATTTAATCTCAAGATTACAACTTCAAAGGTCATCCCATATCATTTTATCCCTCAAATGTTCTTTTGTTTTCTTATTTCACCTCTTCAGAGTGATTGTTGCTGCTGCTGCTGCTGTTGACAAGTTGTATCTTTTCCAAAAGAAAGACAAGGCAATGGAGAAAAAGATGGCTATGCCTATGTGTGTAATAGTTTGTATTGTGATCTTAGGAGTGGCTGAATTGCCAATGGTCAAGGCCTCTTGCCTCTCTGACTGTGCTGCTAGATGTGAAAAGAAATCAATTTTTCCATTTGGGTGCAAGCTTTCTTGTCCAAATGAATGTCCTGATGAGCCTTTTAATAAATCAACTCATGGGGCCATGCCAACCCCTGAAAAGCATCATTAGTTGGTTAGGATTTTTCTTAGGAACTTTCATATTCAATTCCTGATGTAAGATTAGGGAGAAAAGTAATAATCTCTAATTTAGACATATAATTATATACATATATATATATATGTAAATAATATGATTTTTTTTTAGTAAAATATTTAGATATCCAATTCCATGCATAGTTAATGAGGTTTTGATCCAGTCATTCATTATGAAATTTCAAAGTTAAAAAGATCTTGAAATTGAGTTCATATACATAATAAAATGAGTTATTTATTTGTTTGGTGTTACTCATTTGGTATTTAATGTAGTTAATTTATTTTGAAAATTTTAAGTCCATGAATAATGTTTTATATTGTGGGTAGCGACGTAAACATTTTGTCACGGTATTTTCATGAGTCACCAAAAAACTAAAAAAATTATTTTTTTGGCCGTTTTACATGTTACAACTCACAACATATATTAGCATCCTTAGTTTTTTTTTTTTAATCACACTCCAAAAAAATTAAATTAGACATTTTACCATTATTATCAAGAATGAAAATTGTCATTATTACTGAACTAATTATGCTTCACGTGGAAGTATGCTTTCATTATTTCAATCTAATTTCAATATTACAATGGCGGATGTTTGAAGTAATTTGAGTCAAAAATTTTAAGAATTAAAATTACATTATTGCTTAGAATCACAAATAATTAAATATGCAATGCAATTCCAATTCTCTCAAAGACAAACCATTTGCTGCAAAAATTAATTAAAAGCTAGTTCAACAGCAAAAACATGAAGAGTAATCCACAAAATTTTTGTTGATTTCCTGAACAAAGAGCACAATGTTAAAAACTTAATTACTTGCACGACTATTTAATCTATTATTGATTCATCTTTAGGAACTTCTAAAGAAGAAAATTAAAGTTTGCATTAGATAAAATAAAATAAAATAAAAAATTAGCCCATTATTTTCAATTTGAACTTCATCATGCTACTTTAGTCATAATGCTTTAGGGGGTAATAGAAAAAAAAAATCTTCAATATCAATTTAATAACTTTGGTTAAAAAGAAAGACTACCAATAAAGGATACAATGGAGAGGTTTCATGATGAAATATTTTTTTAACATTTGTTTAAAAAAAATCATAGTATTTTTCGCTTTTATAGGACACCTCAATAAAAATAAAATATTAACAAATTCATAATATATATCTATAAATATATTAAATGTTGAGTTTTAAAGTAATTAAGGTAAAATTTTGACAAGATTTATTTTCATATTTGAGTATTTACCCTGAAATCTAATGTGTAAAATTTTTAAAAATTATTCTTTGAGTTTCCAAGAACGTATCGGTGTAACGAAATTCAAGATTGATACCCATGAAATGGAATATGACAAATGGTGAAAAGAAAATACATATAGTCCCAAGCGAACTGCGCTTGTGTTCATCAAGACTTTTCAAGTCCATTACTTCGTGTGTTGATGTCCATTTCATTTTGAATATTAAAAGCAATAATTTCTTCAGTCTAGTCATCTATTTTTGTTTGCTTTAACTAATTCCTTATCAAGGCAGTAACTTGACAGGCACATATCATTAGAAGTCACTGTATGGGGCAGTAGCAGTCACTGTATATTTCTTGGAAAATTTCTTCACTCCTTCATGTATTATTTATTATCAACGCGCAAATTTCTATCATTCCAGTCATATTGATGTAGATTTATTTATTTATTTATATTTATGGACGTAAAATAGAAGAAAAAGTAAAGAAAATTTCACCCAAAAATAGACCTTAACACTGAAAGACTTAGACCACATTGCTTTTGAGCTAGCTATAAAAACACAGTAGATTCCTCTATGAACTCAATACAACAATAGTGGGCAGTATAAGTTTTATATTTTGGTGTTTCTCTTAACAATTATATATATATATATATATATATTGCCTATATATAATAACTCATGGTGATTTTAGCTCATAAGAAGAGGTTGCTTCAATATCTTTATTATGTGCTGGCTGTGCTCTTGTTAGTCATGCACATGAAACCGGCTGCTCTTGAATTCAGCTCAGGTTTCGGAAATCAAAGTGGTGTTGGGTGCATAGAAAGTGAGAGACTAGCTTTGCTGAAGATCAAAGATGAGCTTATTGACAGCTATGGAATTCTTTCTTCTTGGGGAAGTGAAGATGACAAAAGAGACTGCTGCGAATGGATAGGCATCACTTGTAGCAACCGCACGGGTCACGTCACAAGCCTTGACTTCTCTTTTATGCAGCTGAGAGGTAAGATGAGTGATTCTTTGTATGAATTGAGACACCTTACTTACTTGGATTTAAGTAATAATGATTTCGAAGGCAGCCAATTCCCCAATACTAACAATGGTTCCTTTCCTAAGTTGCAATATTTGGATATCTCCGCTGCTAATTTTAGTGGTACCATTTCATCTGTGCTTCGGAGCCTCTCTACCTTGCACTCTCTTAATCTAAGTAATAATGATTTCAGCGACATTGGGAATGTTGAATGGCTTTTTGGGCTTTCTTCTTTAAGTTACCTTAACCTTAGAAGGTCTCACCTTATTAGGCCCAATGATTGGTTGCAAATTCCCAATAAGCTTCCTCACCTAGAGATCTTATACCTATCTAACTGCTTTTTTGGAGAAGACGATGAGATTCCTCTGACTCTATCGCCGATCAATTCTTCTTCATCTCTTACTGAACTCGATCTCGATGGGAATAACCTTGTAATTCCTTCAATACACCAATGGTTGTCAAACATTACCCAAAACATAGCACTTCTTGCCCTCTCTTCTAACAATTTGCAACCTTCAACTCTTGCTGATTTTGAGAACATGATTTCTCTTGAAGATCTTAATCTCTCTAATACTACACTTGAAGGAGATATTCCAAAATCATTTGGGAATATTATGTGTCGACTGGAGATTTTAGATCTATCAAATAACAATTTCAGCGTACAGCTTCTTGACTTGATTCAAAATCTATCTGGATGCACCCAAAAATCACTCCAGGTTTTGCGTTTGGATGGAAATCAAATAACAGGTTCATTGCCTGATCTTACAAGATTTGCCTCTTTAATGTTGCTTTCTCTTAGCAAAAATCGATTGAATGGGACTATAGACAAGAGCATTGGGCGCATGTCCAACCTAAGAACTTTGGATCTGGGTTGGAATTCATTGAATGGTGTCATCTCTGAAGACCATTTCTTAAATATGTCAAATTTGAGCTACTTGGATTTATCTGGTAACTCCTTTGTTTGGAATATAAGTCTCAACTGGGTTCCTCCTTTTAATTTATCTACATCACTACTTCAATCTTGCAATATGGGACCTCATTTCCCCAGATGGCTTCAATATCAGGAAAATTATTATAAGCTCGACATCTCTGACAACAGAATTTTTGATTCTGTTCCTAAATGGTTCTGGGAGTTGTCTTTTATGTTTGATTACTTAAATATCTCCCACAACAATTTGAGGGGGAGGGTGCCTAATTTCTCACTTAATTTTATTTCTTCATTATTCTTCCCTATTATCGACATCAGCTTTAACTGTTTCAGTGGTCCATTGCCTTTAATTTCTTTAAAACTGGACTCTGTATTTGTTCCTAGAATTTTCCAGCTATCAAACGGTGATTCAGTATCCGGCACATTGATCTACCTTGACCTCTCAAATAACAAATTTTCTGGAGTGCTTGCTGATCCTTTTCTTATTAATGTCAGAGATCTGTTGTTCTTGAATTTGGCAAATAATAATCTGTCTGGCCAAATTCCGACCTCCATCGGATTACTTTCCGAACTTGCATCGCTAAATCTAAAAAACAATGCCTTTTCCAGAGAGTTACCTTCGTCTTTAAAGAATTGTACTCGTTTGAGATTCCTTGACCTCAGTGGTAACAAATTATCCGGAAAGATACCCATTTGGATTGGAGAAAGCCTACCATCTTTGCAATTTCTTGGACTCAAATACAATGAGTTCCATGGAAACATACCCTCACAACTGTGCCGATTAAGAAACCTTCAGATCCTAGACCTGTCTTTCAATTATCTCAATGGTAGCATACCACGCTGCTTCCAAAATTTAACAGCCATGACCAGCAATAACTCAGCCAAAACCATTGGCCTTTTCTACTCGTATTTTTTTCTTAGTCCCACACAATTATATATGGACAAGGCAATGGTTCTTTGGAAGGGAATGAACTACATTTTGGATAAAAATCTGGGACAGTTTCGAATAATTGATCTTTCAAGCAATAACATTGAGGGAGAGATTCCAAAAGAATTGACAAGCCTCTTAGAGCTTCACCAATTGAACTTGTCCAATAACAAGCTGACCGGTGCAATCCCTCAAGAGATTGGCTTTCTGAAGCAACTGGAGTCACTTGATTTGTCTCAAAATAAGCTATCAGGCAGACTTCCGGATAGCATGGCTAGTTTAAATTTTCTTAATACCCTGAACTTGTCATACAATGATTTTTCCGGGAGAATTCCTTCTGGCCCTCAGTTTCCGACCTTTAATGCTTCTGTATTTGCTGGTAATCCTACACTTTGTGGGCCGCCTTTTACACAAAATTGCCCAGGAGAGGATGTCATTCAATTTGCACGACCTGATACTGATAGTCAACAAAATGAAGATGGAGATGACTTCCTGAAATGGCTTTATGCTGGTATGGGGCTTGGATTCATTGTTGGCTTCTGGGGTGTTTCGGGTACTTTGCTTTTGAAGCGTTCTTGGAGACATTCCTATTTTCAGCTCTTGGATAAATCGGCAGATTGGCTTCATGTGAGGATAGTTGTGTACGGGAGAAGGTTGCAGAGGAAATTTCACATCTAGCGTTCATCATTCATTTATCAGAAAAAGGCTGCCATGGTAACATCTTTAACTCTTCCTTCCTTGTAAGTGTTTTACATTGAGAATTAATAATTTATGGACTAATTTACATTTTTTTTTTTTAACTTTTGGGACCTCAGGAGCAGCTGCTGCTATTTCTGAATGGAAAAGTTTGTATCAATAGTGTTGCTTAATTAATATGTAAAACTTGTGGTTGTTCATTTTGGTTGATCTTTAGCTTCTTCAACAATAAAATTCTGCATGTAAGAACGCTATAAAATATAAAGGGTTGTTGCTGTTTCACTTTTTTTTTTTTAATAATTCCATGGGAGTTTTGCTTCAAGTTTCGAAGCAAATGATATTGAAAAATTACTACAATTAGTGTAGAAAAATTAAAAACAATAAAAATTTTATATTTTCTCTTATTCAGCTAATTAGTAAAGAAATTTTATGCTGATAATGAAATATTACACTAACTTTATTATTACAAACAACAGTGTGTAAACTTATCAAAAGCTGAATAATCTAGTGATATAACTCCCTTCAAAGTATTTAAATATTAAGAATTTGACCTTTGCCTTCCCTTCTAATTTTTTTAAAAAAATGGTGTGTATACTCATTGTGTATGATAAATAAATAAGTTAACTATAGAATTGCAAAAATCCTATAAGCAAAATAAAGTGAAATATGACAATAAACTTTTCTTTTATTCCATATGAAAAGTTCAAACACCAAAAAAATTATCTGAAAAGTTATCTCGAAGTATATCTAAGTAATCGAGAGTCAAACAAGAAGTAAAAAAAATCTATTTTTAAACTTGAAACCAACATGAAAATATAAATAAAACAACAAGCTGGAAGATTTAATGTTAGCAAACAATAGAAAAAAAAAATACCTAACTTAAGGAAGTCTAATACAGGTGCATGTTGCAAAATTCATCCATTTCTTCCTAAACTCATGCCTTTACCAAAATAAGCCATTGCCTTCTCTGGCATATAGCTTGTTCATTGTTTGATAAATTATGTTTTTTTTCTTCTGAAATGCAAGAGGAAGAGTAAAAAATATATAATAAAAATGGGAAAAGGAATGATTACAATATGGTCCATTTTGTGCATTTTGATCTTAGGAGTCAATGTTCAAGTAGCTCAGGCAACTCATGCACATTGTATTGCTGATTGTAATAAAGACTGCCAAGCTAGAAGGCGTCCAGTTTTATGCGAGCTCTTTTGCCCTTCATATTGTGCAACTAACCTTAGACATGAAGGTACATTTCTCGCATATCGATATACAGAGAAATTCTTATCTATTCCGAGCATGTATTATATTTGAATTTGATTGTTAGATTTTTAATATATGCGTGTCTATATTTTACAAATCTGTCTGTCGAATATAATACTTGGTACTATTGCAGTGCTCTCGAAATCACTAATCAATCAGCCCCCTCATCATTATCGGGGGCGGCATCATAAGCATCAACATCATCGACGTAATCATCCTCGTGCTCTCCATGATGTTAATCTTAATTTTGTTTCAACTAATTCTATTTCTAATTATGTTAATGCTAATCCTAATTCTGTTTCCAATTCCATTCCTAATCTCAACGCCAATCCCTAAAAAATTGCAATGATTGAGTAATTGCTCTTAATCCCAATTCTTCTGAAAATGTAAATTGTATGCAATGGTGTGGGAAGTAGAAATTATAAATTTTAAAGATTGCAATTTGTTGCTCAAATTATTATTGCAAAACAAGTAGATACATAATTGTTTTGTGGCCGTAGCATTTGGTTTGTTTTCTTAGTTAACTAATGTACACAAATTGAACTTTTTGCTCTTTAATATTTTCATTTTTCTTAGTAGCAAGTTAATAAAAACATGACACTGTGTTTTTTCCAATTCAATATATATATATATATATGCAGTGCATGGAATTCACGGCAATCAGAAAGTAGACTGATTTCAAATGTCCTTCACGATCCCACATTGGTTGTGGAATGTATGTATTTGAATTACATGGATCAGTACGCTTTTACAAAATTATCATGATTTTGTAAATAAGTATATTTTGTCCGATTCAAAAAACAAATATATATATATAATTCATGTTGATCTGAAAAATATCACAGATTTCAAATTCTACACATCATAATACTTTGAAAAGAAATAACCATTAAATTACTTTTGCACTAGCTATCAAACCATTTTTTATTGGCTATATATAACCATCAAAGCATAGATTCAATCTGTCGACTAATAACGGAACATATAATCTCAGATAGAAATTTGTTCTTTAACACCCTTTTCTTCGAACATGCATATTCTGTAATTATATTACCAGAAAAAAATAAATTTATGGAACAACTTGAAATTACAGTAGTACATAGCTTGACTTTATAATACAAGATCCACAGGAATCTGTGGAATTTTTATTAAAAACAAAATCAAAAAATAAAAAAATCAGAGCTGAAACTTGTTGAAATAGTTCTCAGTTGACAGTCATGTTTTCAACCTCATGCCTGATGGAACAGAAAAGCTCTGAAGATAGGTAGCGCTCTCCAGAACTTGGGAATATCACCTGCAAATAGCAAGCAAATTAGTAACAGTTCAATTTTTATTTACTTTGATCTGCAATCAAAGATGGTACCAGCTGAATCCTGCTGATGCATGTAGCAAGTAAATACTAAATAGAGTAAGGAAATGGAAACTTACAGCAATGAGCTTGCCTGCATTTTCAGGCCTTTTTGCCAACTTGATTGCTGCTGCTGCTGCAGCACCAGAAGATATACCAACCTGTCAGGAAAAAATAGGGTAAATATAGAAACCTTTTTTTTTTCTATAACAACTAATTTAGTCTAGAACTTGGCAAGAACAATCCCTCGTCAACTGATCCTAACAGTTATTGGTAGAAGTATAATAACTTTGATACTATAACAAAGGATTAAACTTTCCATACCAATAAACCTTCTTTCAAGGCAAGTAACTTGGCAGTTTCAATTGCTTCCTCACTTGAAACCTGTAGAATGATATTTTCACTTAAAAATACTGATATAAAATGCGTGCAAAATCGAAGGGCAATTATGCAGAAGCAAGGTTGCAGACTTACTTTAAGAACTTCATCCAGCAAATCAACATCCAGAACATCAGGAATCATGCCAGAACCAATTCCTTGGATCAAATGTGGACCTATGATATTGTTTTAAGTGAGGAGAGAAGTCAATTATGGCAACATCTTGAAAAAATTTCACTAGAAACAGTCTGTTAGAAACATAACATCAAAACAGTAAACTCTGCATTATGTTTCCGCTTCAATGTCAAAATAGTTCATTACTAACCAGGATTTCCTCCGTTCAAGACTGCACTTTCGACTGGTTCGACCCCATACACCTATGCAGAAACACAAGCATTAACAAGATAATCATAATAATCTCTTAGTGTTGAAACAATCACGAACAGCACAAACCTTGATTTCAGGATTTTTCTCCTTGAGGAATCTCCCTATTCCGGTTATAGTTCCACCTGTTCCAACTCCTGCAACTAAGGCATCAACTTTCCCTGCTGAGTCTCTCCATATTTCTGGACCAGTTGTTTCATAATGAATCTACAAGACAACAACAACCTGAATCATAAAATCCTTTAACCAATTATACACTTTACAATGAACTGACAAAAAAACAATACCATTGGATTGGCAGGATTTTTCACTTGATTAAGCATATAGCCATTAGGTGTTTTAGATAACATCTCATCAACCTTCTCGAGCATTCCAGTAAAGCCCATGGCTTCATCAAGAAGGTGAACTTCAGCTCCAAAGGCTCTTAGCACCATTCTTCTTTCGAGACTTGAAGAAGCAGGCATCAGGATTATAACTTTGTAACCCTTCATTGCAGCAATTGCAGCCATGCCAATGCCAGTATTACCACTCGTGGCTTCAATAAGGATGGTCTTTAGCCGGTACATTGCAACAATACATACATAAAAGGCAACTGGTGAAAATATTGGACTGGAATTATATATATATTTGTTTATGTTGAACTAAAAAAGAACCAAGACTAACCTTCCCTGGGGTGATCAAGCCCTTTTCTTCAGCATCCTTGATCATGCCGTACGCAATCCTGGATCGATGTGTACATGAAGATGAAGAATGTACTAATTCCAATTAAGTAATTGTGCAATGAAACATATGAAATGTAAAAACAGAAGGAAAGTCAAGCATGCCTGTCTTTAACACTGGAGGCAGGCTCCATCATTTCAAGTTTGGCAGCAATGCGAGCAACGCAGCCGTCCACAATGTTATTGAGGTATACCATAGGGGTATTACCAATTAACTGCACAAGTTCCAATGGTGAGGAAAGAGCTGACTCATATTTATCTAAAAACATGCACAAACAACATTGAAAATGACTAAGAAACATATATACTTCAGTAAAATCCTTCTTGATCTTACAGTTGACCTCCTCCATATATCCTTTCTGGGTATTCTGCAAGCACTTGGAAAAGTTCAGCAAAACTTTCTATACCTGCAAGCTTAAACACTAATTATGTATGTATTTTTCTGCACCTGCAAATTTAAATCCTCCTTCCATTGCCTTTGGGGTTGCTATATATATATATATATACTGGGGCCTATATTAGCATTGAATTGACCACTGCAAATTGCCAACATCATGATGCCATCTTTTCCTTTGAATTTTCTTATATTGTCAAGGTTTTCTCTCTGTTTAGGTAAATTTCTTTGACTTTGACTTCAACTTCGATAGATGTTGAATTTGGAAAGTTCAGCCTATAGAAAATAATGTGTAAATTATTTGATGATAAGGAAATTAAAAGAAAAGTTTAGTAATTTTTCTATTTTTAACTTGGAAAATTCATTTCTTTAAATATATTCTAATTTTATTATATAAATTTTAAAATTTTAATTAGTTATTTTTAAGTATCAAAATTTTTCTAACTCAAACTAATGTATCTTTTTTATTTCTTTTATTTTAATTACATTTGTTACATTATTTTTACATATTTATCCTCAATTTTGAAAATTATTTTAATTTAAAATTACTAAAAACTTTTATAAATTAAAATGTAAAAATAAAATAAATAATAATTTATAATATGACAATTGTTATCATTAGTGACAACGTATGAAATTACTCGTGTCATTTATTTATTTATAATATTTGAAGGAAAATAGTAATAATTTTAATTTTTCACCTTAAAAATAATAAAAAATTATACCACTTTCTTCTATTAACTTCATAATTTATTTTAATTTGATCCAATTTTAAAATTATATTTAGAGGTCTATATGATTTTTTTTATGTGATTGTGTGCATATTTTTATAAAAAAATAATTATTCAACTTTTCACAAAAATATATTTAAAATTTATGGCAAATTTGTTATTTGATTGTGATTACAACTTATTAAAATAATAAATAAAGTCAAGTGATTGTAATTAAATTTAATGTAAGAACTCTAATTGGACTAAAACAAATAAAAATAAAGAAATATTTGTAAAAAAGATGAAAGTAAGTATATATGTACGTCATGTCAGTATGACCACATGCTATTTTGACGGTAGATAAATTTACAATAAATTAAAAAAGTCATATATTAATTTATCAAAATTTTAAAAATAGAATATATTGACGAAAACTACTAAAATTAATGGTAGAATTATGCAATAATCTAAAATGTTTATGCACCCATAAGCCAATAATATCATTGAAAAGGGGATGGCATTCCTGTCTCACCCTCAAAATTATGCTTGCGTATTTCAGTAATACTAGTCAACATCCCTGGGTTGCTACAAAGTTTAAGTAAA
Source organism: Mallotus japonicus (assembly GCA_949634005.1). Lineage (NCBI taxonomy): Eukaryota > Viridiplantae > Streptophyta > Magnoliopsida > Malpighiales > Euphorbiaceae > Mallotus > Mallotus japonicus. Next base: position 1,137 of record CATIWK010712211.1, on the reverse strand, counting down.
CAAAGTCATTACAACCAACGAGTTGAAGATTCATGACTTGGTCCTCAATCAAAATTCAAGGGTGTATTTACTTATAGAAAACTAATCTAGTTTTTTAGAATTTTTTTTAAAATAAAGCAGAAAATAGAACTTTATGTTTATTTTGACTGTTTTCACAAAAATTTCACTTGAAAACTATTTTCACCATTTTCACAATTTTAAGAGAAAAGTAAACAAGTTTTTGTTGTTTTAAAAAATTTTCTTCATTAAAAATATAAAGTGAAAACGCGTTGTTTTCATTATGGCATCTTTTCTACTTATTTATTTATTTATTGTTTATTACTTTTATTTTAGTATTAAAAGATAAAATAAACTCTATTTATCAAACCCTAAATTATCTCTCTACTTTAATATGTATCATTATCTCTCTACTTTAAAAAATAAGTTGTAAAAAAAAAAGTAAATACATTTCTTATTTTCAAAAAATGAAAAATAATTTTTAATTTTTAATAAGTGAACATATTTTACAAATTTTCTATATTGAAAATTAAAAAATAAAAACATAAAATAATTTTCTGTAAGTAAACAGACCCAAGTTTTCCACCTCTTGTCTAATGGAATCAAAAAGCTTGGAAGACAAGTAACATTCTCCAAAACTGGGGAATATCACCAGCACAGCAAGTCAAAATATATGCACATGATGGAGTTTGATTGGGAAAAAAAAAAGATTAAGTTGCATTAAATTGGACTATTTTCTCTTTAATATTTTCATTTTTTTTAGTAGCAAGTTAATAAAAACATTTCCAGTGTTTGTATTTTTTCCAATTCAATATATATATATATATATTTGCAGTTTGTGGTGTTCACGGCAATCAGAAAGTAGGCTGATTTCAAATATCCTTCACGATCCTACATTAGTTGTGGAATGTATGTATTTGAATTATATAGGTCAGTACATGATAAAAGGTGTCTCTTTGAGCTCCTATTTCTTTAGGAATCCTTGATTGTGATTGGTTGATCTGCAAAAGAAGAAAAGTCAGGTGGGATTTAAATGATCCCACTCCGATGCTTAAGTTAGTAGAGTATTTGATGTATAAAAGAAATTGAATAGATTGAGTACATTAGTTTAGTTACCTCATTTGAGTTGGATTAGGATTC